>CAMXCT020006535.1:120939-318964 GCA_947184155.2 Cladocopium goreaui
CAGGAGGTGCCCGAAGGCCCCGAACCATGGACATGGCCGGTGTCTAACGTTGCTTTCTGATTCGAAGAAAACAAGGTCCAGAAATGGCATCCCCAAGATGCCAAAAAACGCGCCCCCACCACACCAGAACACCCTGCCAGGAGGTGCCCGAAGGCCCCGAACCATGGAGATGGCCGGTGTCTAACGTTGCTTTCTGATTCGAAGAAAACAAGGTCCAGAAATGGCATCCCCAAGATGCCAAAAAACGCGCCCCCACCACACCAGAACACCCTGCCAGGAGGTGCCCGAAGGCCCCGAACCATGGACATGGCCGGTGTCTAACGTTGCTTTCTGATTCGAAGAAAACAAGGTCCAGAAATGGCATCCCCAAGATGCCAAAAAAACGAGCCCCCACCACACCAGAACACCGTGCGCTCCAGCCACGTGCGGATTTTGAGAAACGTCACTTCAAAAGTGCTCCGGCCATGTCCATGGTTCGGGGCCTTCGGGCACCTCCTGGCAAGGTGTTCTGGCGTCTTATAAGACGCTATTCTTGACCTCGTTTTCTTTCGAAAGCTATGTCCCGTCTTTCGGTGTGGAGACGATGGGCTTTTTGTTTTCACTGTTTCGCCACCCAGCGGTCGCAAGAGCAAGTTTTGCCTTTCGTGTTTTTATGCTTGACCTGGATTCGTCCACTTTCGAGTTTCGGCCAGACTTGCGCACCGCACTTTGGGCAGCTGTGACTGTACATGCTCGGCGGAATGACTTTCCCATCTTTAACGCTGAAACGTTGTCCGCAGACACGACGATGGTCTCGAACCATTCTAAGCCGCGCTAACCCCCTTGACTTGGGGGTCGGCGGCAGGGGGCGGTAGCCTATTTATTACCCAAATGGACTGATACTGATAAACCTAAAATCCGTTAAGCTAGCCGCTCAATCCCTTTTCACTAAGCCGCGATGCTGCAAGTCATATCTGTTATACAGGGTGTTCTCTGGGCATGTGCAAATACAGGAATGAAGGAAGGAATGAACGAATGAACGGATGAATGAATGCAAGGAAGAAAGAATGAGGGAATGAGAGAATTAATGAATAGACGAAGGAATGAAGGAATGGGAATGGACTTACGGCGGATCAGAGCTGAATGGAATAGTTCTCACAGGATGATTTCTTTAATAGTCTCTGAAGCTTGGACCAACTTTAGACTGGACTTGTTTCTAGATAAGTTTGTAGTTTGTCTAGAGATTTACGCGGAGAATTCAAACAAAAACCATGAAGCCTAAATAAATAAAATACATAGACAAACAAATACATATATTCATGTGTTTCTTCTTTTTGAGTTTTTCTAATTGAAGCTCTGTTATGTGTATCCATCTTTGGGAAACGTTGCATCAAAATAGGCCTTATTCCTGACGTGTTGTGGCAGTATAGATCAAAAATAGATGTGAAAACAGCAAAAGTTGAAAAGTCGATCACGGCTTCAAGAGGCCAAGAAACAAATGTAGAAAATGAAGCAAAGTGCCCACAAGGAAGAGACATGAAGCAACGGCTTTAAGACTTCCTCCCAAGACACACCACCTGCAATGCTCATGAATAGACTCAACATGCTCAGTGGGAGATTGCCAAAATAGCGACGCCCTTCTTCTTCTAGGACCGGAGGCACCTTGAAATTTCATTGGTTCCAACAAATGCGGTCACTTATCTGCACATGAACCCCGTGATGAAAACGTCGCCATTTCTCATGTCAGGAAAAACGTTAACAATTGTGATGAAGACGGTTTTGATCAGTCTTGATCTGTTTTGCAATTATTGACCGTGCACCGCTCTTCTCGCGCCACATGGATTACATGAAACCTAGTCACATGCTTCTGAATTCTTCTCAAGCTATGTTGCCATTGTAACCATGGACATCCCTCCACTCTCCTTATCTCTCTAAAAAGAAAAAATAATGAAAATGATAGCAGATGATAGCAGCATTAACAACGCCTCCAAATTCTGCTCTTCCAGGTCTATGGTGAAATCGCTGATCGCCTGGGCGAAGAGCACGGAGAAAACGAAGACGATGAGAAGAAGCAAAAGCAGCGCCCACAGCAACGCTTTCAACGTGTGGAAGATGGATTGAACCAAGGTCCGCAGGGCGATCACAAAACCTCAAGATGGGGCGATGGATGGCGCTAAACACACCTAAACCATGCTAAACCTCGAAACATGGCAGACCGTTTCAAGATTTTCTGTTCCCCAAAATGTCAGAATATGGGCTATGTGTAAAAACTCCTGCAGTAAAACCATGTATTGTATATATCATCGATCTACCCGATAGCGTTGGTTCAAAAGTGCTAGCAGCTTAGCGGATTTTACCCCATTGTCGGTTGACCTGGTAAAATACAGGTTATCAGCCGTAGTCTCACTACTTTGCTATGGGGACCACAACTGACCTTCCTCTCGCCGTTCCAGGGTCAGGTCCATCGGCCATTGCTGTGCCCAATGTGGCCGGAGGCAACTCCGAGCCGATGGATGACGAAACGATGTTCCAACCTGTCGTAGCGTACTTTACATTCATACAAAACAACCTATTCCAAATCACCAGTCATGAGGGAAGCTGAACAGAGGCACCTTCAGATAATGCATGGAGTAGTTGACTCAATCCGAAGTGAATGGTCAAATAGGCTCGTAATGCAAGAGCAGGAGTATGAGCAAAGGTTGCAGGATGTAGAGAACAAGGCAATTGGAGCAGTCAATGAGGAAAGGAAAAGAGGCGACGAGTTAGAGGTCAGGCTTAGTCAGGCTCAGGCATCGCATGACAAAAGGGTAGAAGACTTCAAGGTAGAGGCAAACACAAAGCATGATCAGAAGATTGCAGAGGAAAGGCAACGTATCACTAGTGAATTCGAAGCCTCCTATGCACAAACAGTTGAACATGCAAAGAATGCCATAGCCGCCACGAAGAAGCAATATGAAGATCAGGCTGCAATTGATCAGGCCAGGTTCATTAGTTTGAAAACGGAATTCGAAAACTACAAAAAGGAAATGGCCGAGAAGATCAACGAGGCAGCGGCTCAGAATCTCAGCCTTCAGGACCAAATCGATGACCTTCAGGAGCAGTTAAAGCATGTTGCCAAAGCGCAGCATGCCTCCGTTCCGAAAGCATCCGTCCAGAATGCCGAGCCGGCCGCTACCACTAGCGTGCCCCACTTCAATATTGCCACTCCGAGAGCATCCGATGCACAGGCTGCCAAGGGCAGTGATGAGCCGATTCAAGAGTTGAAGACGCCTGCAGTGTTGGCACAAGAGGCAAAAGCCAAGTTGGATGAGCTGCTCAAAGGTGGCAGTCCCAAACAGAAACCGGCTGTCGGCAACGACCAGCCCCAGTTGCCAACGCAATCAGGGTTTTTCACTCCCACTGAAGCTATCAAAACCCCCCCAAATGACTCTCCTAAGAGCGTAACCAAACAACAGCAAGTGATGGGTCCCTCAGATCTTATTGAATTGGTGAAAGCCTTAACCCATAGGGAAGAAAAGGATAAGCCAAAGACTAAGGAGGCCGAGATCATCAAGCTGAACAACATGCCCGCTCCGGAGTCATACAGGACTTGGAAGAATCATGTCAGGGATGAGGTGAAGAGTTGCTCAGATCGTCCAGACGAAGCGTGGCTCTGGCTCAACGAGGTGTACGATCAGGAGTGCACTAGAGAGCAGTTGGAGAAGAAGCTTCAAGATCCTGGGAAGTTCCTTACGCTGGATACAAAGTTATCAGCAGCGCTCACGCGCTCAGCCGGAGGGGACCTCGCAACTAGGATCCTGAATTTCAAAGAGCAACAATCCCGAAAAGGCATCCAGGTCAGGGGAAGGTACGTTCTGCTCATGTTTGAGGACTACTTCAAAACATCAGAAGAAGCAGGTAGCCTTTACAGAGTAGAAGACCTTTTGGGTGTTGTCAAAGTAGGCGATACTGTCCAGGATCTCAGAAGATTCATCAACAAATGGGATGCTACCCTAGCTGGCATGGCTGTCACCCCCGATGATGCTGTGTTAAGGGACATCTTGTTGAGACAGATCCGACCAAGTCAGTTGCTGAAATATGACATTGAGATGTTTGACCGTGCACATGAAAAATCCCATGAAAAGTCCTATAGTTTTCTTCACCAATCCATGAAGAACCTGATCGACCGTGAACGATTGAGGGAAAACAGGAACCGCATTGCAGAGAAGAACAAGGCTGGGATCAAGGACACAAAGGCCGCACCCGCCAAAGGCGATGGTCGCGGTGGCCGAAAGGGCTCCCCGAGTCGTGGTAGATCGCAGGAACGAGGTGGCAAGGGTGATAAAATTTGCTACAAGTTCCAAAAGGGTACCTGTGATAAGGGGAAGAAGTGTCCATTTAAGCATGTCAAAGAGGATAAGTCTCGAATGCAATCACCCAGAAGAACTAAAACACGTTCACCATCAAGGGGCAACAAAGATGATAAGGGGAAGAAAATGTCTAAAGAAGAAATGGCCAAGACCCCATGTATCTATCATGCCCAGGGAAAGTGTAGACGTGGTGACAAATGTTTTTATAAGCATGATGACAAAGCCGCTGCCGCCACCAAAGACGCCAAAAGGGCCAATTCACCTGCTCCCAAAAAGAAGAGCAAAGACTCAACAGCCGCTCCATGCCTGATCCAGAAGTTTGCCTGCATTGCCCGGAAACAGCCGAAGGCAACTTCGTGCTCTGATGAGTCAAGTGTCAGCATGAAGCGTCTTAGATTCCGAAAGGTCCCACATGTGATCGAGGTGAAGGCAGTCGGTCGTCAAGTCCCCGTCAAGCACCGTCCAAGAGAGTTCACTAAGGTGTACAAGACAGCTGAAGATGTTCCGGTTTCGTCCAAGGTTGAACAACATGAGGCTCAGGTTCGTGCAAGACAGCTTCAAGAAACTGTGAAACTTCATGATTCAGATGTTGCACCTAGTTGTGGGTTTTGTTGTTGGAATGAGGATACATGCGACATCACTTGCAAAGAATGCAGATTCGTCAGCGGTCCCAAAGCTCTCAAAGACATAGGTCGTTTTCCGTCAATTGCCACGGCCGCGCCAAAGGCCGGCGTCAGTTGGCTTGTCGACTCAGGTAGTGAATCCGATCTTGTGTCCAAGGGTATGCTAAGGGATGTTAGCGCCAAGAACTGCCGTGCAGCCGAGCATCCGATTTCCTTAGTTACAGCAAACGGTTCGACTGAGGCCAATGAGGTTGCTGATGTCAAGTTGTCCGCATTGCCAGATCCAGTGCATCCGTATGTACTTGATCATACCCCAGCTGTACTCTCCGTAGGAACCAGATGTGTAGATCAGGGCTACAGTTTTGTCTGGCCTGCCAATGGTAAACCCATCCTAGTCCGTCCAGATGACAAGGTTGTCCAGCTCAAGATCGAAGGTCATGTCCCAGTCTTGGATGACAGTTGCAAGGTTTATCCCAAAGATCAATTTCAAAAGGATAAGCACCTTAGAAAGTTGTTTGCAATGCCGACCTCACGGTCGAGCTCAAAAGCCAAGAGGGACGAAGCCCAAGACGAAGAGCAACTGGATGAGCTGGTGGAGGATGACGCTCAGCAGGAGTACATCCGAAGCCGCAAGACTGGGGATCTGTTGGCCGAAGCTGCAAGTACCCAACATCAGTACACTCATTTCCCCAAGAACCCATTTTGCAGAACCTGCCAACGAGCAAGAATGATGGCTCCTCAGGCAAGGAAGAAAGGTGGTCAGAAGAGAATTGAAACTGAAGTATTCGGTGACCACATCATTGGTGACCATGTCATCATTAAGAAGAATGTAGAAGAGGGTTTCAGGGGGGAGCAAGTTGCATTGGTGTTGAAAGATCTGCACACCCAATATCGATATGTCTACCCTAGCCAATCAAAGGACTCACAAAGTTGTGTTGATGGTTTGAATCACTTCATTGGATCAAAGGATGAGGTTCAAGTTGTGTACACTGACAATTCCCCGGAGTTGATCAGGGCCATCAAGGATTTGGGTTATAGACATCAAACATCTATTGAATATGTAGATTCATCAAAGTCTTTTGCTGAGCGCGAGGTTCGTCAGATGTTGGAAGGTGCCCGGAGCAACTTGTTGCAATCAGGACTTCCTTTGAAGATGTGGCCATTGGCCATGCAGCATCATGCGACCGCGATCAATGCAAGCCCCCAGCTTGACGGCAGTGAATCCCCGTGGCAACTCAGGTTTGGTGAAGAGTTCCCTGCAATGCACATTCCATTTGGTGCCAAAGTGTTGTTCTGGAACAATCCCAAAAGGTTAGATAACACATCAGGTAAACTCTCCCCAACAGCAAATGAAGGAATTTTCCTTGGGTATTACATCCAACCAGGTCATGATTGGAAGGGTGAATACTTAGTTGCCAAGTTGGAAGCTGCAGACTATCATGTCAACTGGGGTGCACTGACAATTCAAAGAACGAAGAGGTTGGAATTGCCGTCCGAGGGTTTCATCTTTCCTTTGAAAGCTCTGATCGACTCGAAAGCACCCAAAGCCGACCGCCTCGAGGATCAAGTCATTCCGCAGACACACAAAGCTGTGCCGTTTGAGTCTAGTTTGCATCCGCCACAAGATGAGTATGAATACGAGCCAGGGACGCCTCTACCAGCCGACAGCGATGTCGAGCCTGATGCACCTGAAGCGCCCGTATTCCCAAATCTCAAATTGACCCCCAAAGGTGAAATAATTCCAGATGGATATCATTGGGATGGTCACCGGACTGTACGTAACTACAAAGGTTCAAAGCGTCCGGCAGGGATCGACTCGGAACTGTGGAAGATGTTGAACCCTCAAGAAAGAAAGCAGATCATCGAGGAAGAAGCCAAGAATGCAGCAAAGGAGCAGGAGGAAAAGCCAGCATCATCGTCTGGCAGCAAGGGCAAAAAGAAGAAATCTTCGCCTGCAACTCAATGCCCTCCTGCAACTGCAAAGCTTGTAGGCAATGTTTGGGAAATCATTCCAGCCACTTCCCAAAAGTTTTCCGTGCCGGCAATGCCAAAAGTTGCCGCGCCTGCCACAATTGAGCACCGGCCCAGAATCCGCGAGCTCGTCAGGGAGAAGATCAAGGAACTTGAGTTCAAGGTCGCACTCGAGCTTTTCGCTTCAGTTGCTAGGCTTGTATCAAAAGATGAAATTGCCAGCAACCCCAAGGCTAAGGCCGCCCTTGACAAGGAGTGGGATAATCTCCGTAATAAGGGTGTTTGGGATGAGAAGCGTGTTCGTGAGTGCCGCGACATAGTAGCTGAGGCTCGTCGCAATGGCCAAACTGTGCACGTAGGTCGAATCTTTGAGGCTTGCTGTGAGAAGGGTTCTGAATTGCCTGAATCAGACCCTCGCCGGAAGTTCAAGGGTAGGACGGTTTTCCAAGGGAACAATGTCAGAGACGAGAATTCCGATCATGCACTCTTTAATGAGTTAGGCTCCTCCCCGGGATCCATGGAAGCAGCAAAGCTGCTAGATGCTTTCGGTAGTCAGCCCGGGTTCTCCAAACAACAGGCAGATGCAATCCAAGCCTACATATAAGCCCTCTTCACAGGGGTGCCCACATGGTTATCACTTCCACGCAACAGGTGGCCCAAAGATTGGGAGAAGAAGTATTGGCAACCTATGGTTCCCATGTTACTTGCTCTTTATGGACATCCTGATAGTGGGGGTATTTGGGAAAATCATCTCAACAGCCGTGTGGTAAAACAGGGTTGGAAGCAGATTTTACCTGACATTTGGCATTCAATTTTTCATCATCAAGAGCTTAACTGTCTTTTGGTTGTGTATGTAGATGACTTCAAGATGGCTGGCCCCACTGCCAATCTGGAAAAGGCATGGGCAAGCGTCAAGGCTGCAGTGAACATTGGTGATCCTGAGCCATATGACCGCTACTTTGGCTGTATGCATCGGGAATTCCAAAACATCCGGTTGCCTTCGCAGGCACACCCTTTTGCATTCGCCTTTGAAGCCAAGAAGTCAGCAGCCGCACAGCACAGAACACAAGACTGGTGGGAGCACGATGAAACAAACATGGCATGGATTCGACACCACATACAACCCCGTAAAAGATTGTACCAGGCGGTTGATGAGGGGGGAGATGTAACTTGTCAAAATTCGAGTCGCATAACTTTCTTTGACAAAAAGGTCACACTGAAAAGTTGTCCTAGCATCACCGACGGGAACAATTAGGGGGGCTATGATGTTTATACAGATGATTGGAAAACATCTAGCATTCAAACAAACGAATTCTGGACAGGAAGAACAGTTTTCTGCTATGGACAAGACGGACCTGACAAATTCAAGCAGTTTGCATTGGCAAGTAAAGCCAGACCAGGACCACATCGCGACAAACGCGAGGCGAAAAAGGAAGCCAAGGCCTCTAAGTTCAGGGGGGTTGATCACGCAGTGAAGACCAAAGCTGGCGTCATGGCCAAGCCCGTGAACTTGGTGAGGTATGATACTTGAGGCCGGGGCTGGATGACGAAAGCTAGCGGGGTAGGAGAAAGAAGGAAGGGAAGAGGTGAGTTGCGGAGGGACTGTCATCATCGTGTCGTGGCATTGTTCGTCCCAACGAGGATGCAACAATGATATATTGATATATGATATATAACAATGATATATATGGGGGAGGGGGCAGGGGGGGGCCCTTTCGCGGGAAAAATCACGTGATGTCCTTGGGGAGCCCCGGAATACGTGCTAAAGCAAGAAGACTCTAGCGAGCTGACGCTAGCTTTCGTGATAATGACAATAATTGCCAATAATGATAAAATGTAATTAACTAACGATGATGATGATGATGATGATGATGCTGTACCCCGCCAACCCCGCCAACCCGCCAACCCCGCCAACTCGGCGAACCCCGCCAACCCCGCGATTGAAGATGAGCTATAACCTGAGGATGAATGTTTCTTCTCTCTCTCCAGATCATTTCTGTTAAAGGCCTTTTGTCGCATAGTTCCTAACAGTCCATCTCTTGGGGGGGGGGAGGGGGGGGGGGGGGGGGGGGGGCCCCTTTCGCGTGAAAAATCACGTGATGTCCTTGAGCAGCACCCCCAATACTTGCTAAAGCAAGAAGACTCCAGCTAGCTGACGCTAGCTTTCGTGATGAGTGATTTCCTGGGGTCCTGCGTAGAAAATTATTGTAGTCTTGCAAAAGTCAGTCCATCGTCCTTGAAAGAGGTGCCAACACCATTCACAGATGCCGGTATCGCACGGCCCACACTCAGTGAAGATGAAAAGCCTGGCAAACTCCAGCCAGTGGCCAGCAAGATCTTGATGAAGATCCTATTTGCCGCAAGAATGGCAAGGTTTGACTTGTTGCGTGCCACACAAAGCTTAGCATCCAGAGTGACAAAATGGTCCATCGAATGCGATGTTGCCTTGCACAGATTGGTGTCTTACATTCATTGTACAAAGCACCATTTCTTAGAGGGTTTTATTGGGGATGCCTTTGATGATTGCCAACTCTGGCTGTTTGCCGATGCAGACCATGCAGGTGAACATGATAGCAAGAGTACCACTGGCAGTGCCATAGTGCTAGTTGGCCCCAACACTTATTACCCCTTAAATGCATTCAGTAAGAAACAAACGGTTGTTGCCATTTCTTCGACTGAGGCCGAGGTAGTTGCCGCAAATCACAGCATGAGAGCCGAGGGTATTCCAATGCTGGCCCTGTTTGAGCAGTTGAACCTTTTCAAGAAGCTTCAGGGTAAACCAGCTCGCGACGCCGCGAAGCCCCAAGAAGATGTTGTGTTCACTAGGATCGACCCTGAAATTGACGAAATCCGTAATGGGAATGTCGATACAGGTTGTAGTGTTGCGGACATCAACTCCCTCAAAGCCAGTTTCCCTGAATTTTATCAAGTCAAATTTATGGAGGACAACCAAGCGACTATTACAGTCATGTCCACCGGTTCATCAGCATCCATGAGACACATGAACAAAACACAAAACATCAACTTCAAATGGTTGAAACAACAATTTGAATGTAAGCAATTCGATCTTCTCAACGTAGGAACCAGTTTCCAAGTTGCGGACATTCTTACAAAACCTTTTACCCGACCAGCCCTTTGGTTGCATGCCATTCATCTCATTGGCATTGGCCCGACAAAGGTGGAAGAAGCAGCAGCCCGCCACACAGCGGCGCCGAACTCCACTAAGGTGCCAAAACTTGCAACCGCTGCCGGGAATCAGGGGGGCTCCCAAAAGTCTTTTCAGCCCAGAATGTTGATCGAATTTTGCTGCTCTGATGATTCGAAGCTTAGCACCCCAAGAAAGTCAAATGAAGATTGCCACTGCATTAGGGTTACCGAAAAGGAAGATGGTACCACTATCAGCTGTCGGCAACGGCTAGCCTCCCAAGTCAAAGATTTCAGAAATGACTTCAATGACGGCACTTTGATACTTTATGCATCATTGCCCTGTGTCGGGGGTAGCCCATGGGGGAACGTCAATGGCCTTACTGTTGAGGGTCAAGAAAGAATCAAAGAGCAGCAAAAACAGTTTACCAAGTTGTTCAAATCTTTTGTCAAACTTGTGGACGAAGTTTATGATGAACGAACCTTGATAGCATTTGAACTGTCCAAGAATTGCAAGTATTGGAGATGGCCAATTGTTAGAAAATTCCTTATAGAACGATCCATGACTACTCATCACTTTGATGGTTGCATGTTGGGTGTTCTTGGAAACAACGGTCAACCAATGAAGAAAAGTTGGACCATTGCCGGAAACTTCAAAGAACTTGCGATGTTAGATTCCTTCAAATGTGATGGCAAACATGAGCATGATCAAAGTAGGGGCAAAGCTCTCAAACTTGCTGAGAATTACACTTTCAAGTTGACTGACATGCTCCATGAGTGTTTCCGGGTAGCTGTGGTGGGCCAAACATCCAAAAGGATTTCACCCGCTGTCATTCGTGCCTGTCCTGCTAAAATGGCTGACTCGCAATATGCCACAGCACACCCGGCCAGCCGCGAGGCTGCGCTCGAAGCCACACGTGAGGCTAACAAAGAAGCATGGTTTCTCCTTCACAATCGCATTTTGTTTGCATTGGCCATGCGCAATGAAGGTGAGACTCAGGCTTCTCAGGACCTTGTGGATGGATTGATGACCGAATGGACACCGGCCTCGGCCCTGAGGTTCTACGGTCGAGAGGATCCGCTTGCGGAATATCTTAGCTTCTGCTTTTTGCCAAAAGAGTCCCATATTGAAAAGATCATGTTGCCAAAGCTGCCGGTTAACCAAGTAATCTGGATTTTAGTCTCAGACTCGTCATGTGCACTGATCACAGGGCGTAGGTGAGACCGCGCCCTGGTCCGCTGACTATGGCATTCATCCGATTTTTGATCAGTTTTTCGATGCACTGGAACCCAAGTTCAAAGCCTTGACATGCAGCCCTCTCGGGCTTGCCAATCCCAATTTTCCATGGTTGCGTGCAAAGGGGTACGCCGATGCAATGGAATTCAGAGACCAGTGGCATTTCGCCAACTCTGAAGAAAATCGCACACGGCTCTTTGCGTACTGGACGGCAACTTTGTTTGCCATTGACTGTGGATGGCGGGTTGGCCGAATAGGGCTTGAGCTTGCGCAATGTGGCCAGGAAACATGGGATGACTTGCGAAGGAACATGAGCGCCGTCCTCGACGAGCTGCCAAGATCCTATCAGGAGACGGTCGCAAGCATCACCAAGTTGATTTTTGGAGAGTCCCGAAGACACATCACTCCGACGGGCAGGTCATTCACCAGAGAAGATGTGGAAGCTCAACAACCTGACACAGAGGATTACATCGATGTCAAGACGATGCCTCCTGGAACCTTTGCTGAGCCTCCCAAGGATGATCCTCCAAAAATGGCCGCCGGCGACGGCGAGCCCGCCACATCCAGCAGAGCATCGATCATGGTCAAAACAGCCGAGGTCTTGTTGAAGTCGCGACCGAAAGCAGCACCTGTCCCTGTAGCCGCAGCCGCGCCTGCAGATGACACAGGAGCCACTTCCAGCCAGTACCAGCCGCAGGCAACTGCGCGCTTAGAGGAACATGCATCTGGTCACGTGAGAGCATATTGGATGGAGGAGCACTTGCCCGAATACCAATATACAATGGTAACCAATGCAGACGGGGACGATGTACCCGGTATCCTTTTTGAAGGTACGGCTTACGAATTGGAACTTCTATCGCCATCCGACGTCGAGACCATTGCCAGCCAGACTCGCGTCGACAAGAAATTTTCTGATTTTGCAACCCGTGTCAATAAAGTTTGCAGGGGGCATGGATCCTGTGCCAAGGTGCCAATGGACAAAGACCTTTGGATTGACTTGGAGGATTTTGCCAAAGCCTTCCGCAAGGAAGTGCCCCCAGACGTTTTTATCACCGTCTCAAACCTTTTTGGCACCCTAATGAAGATCGACAAGCATGGCAAGAGTAGGTTCCAATTCTTGTGCGCAAAGATTTCCCATTTTCCTGTCGACAATGGCTTAGGCATGCCGTATTATCCTGTGAAAATTCGTGCAATCCAGGGTCATTCCCAAGCTGCCTTGAAGTCCGCCGGGGGTCTTTATGCCAACTCAATCATGGTGTATTGCTCAGACCAAGTCTCCCCCGAGCGAAAAGCCGCCTTCACTGGCGTGCCCGTGTGTGCCATGACTGAGGTCCCTGACGTTGTTTTCCATCGCACGATGAGAAGCAGCTGGAAGAGCATCGCACAGAATGGCCTGATTCCAGGCGGCGGTGACTCAGTCAACAGCGGCCGTGCCCACATCTACATGGCGGAGCACTGCATAGGCACACAGGGGTATCGATCTGGATTGAGAGCAAAATGTCCAGTCGAAGTCAAAATTGCAATGCGGCAAGCAGTTGAAGCCGGTGTCATCTTTAGTCGCACAGTAATGGATGGTATTTTGTGTTCAGAACGCATCCCACCCCAATTTCTGGTCAGCATCTCAGAGGATGGAAAGGTGCTTTGGTCCCGCGCCGAGAGCAATCTCGAGCCCAGTAAATGGACAAGCGCGGAAGCAACCTCATCACCGAAATCCAAAAAGGTCACATTGACTGCCCGAGATGATGCGAACGACGACCCAATGGATGACACCAGCACGGGGCGACCCGATGCCAAATCCGCAGATGATGATGTCACCGATGATCCAATGCAAGTTGACCAGCCACCCGCGAGGGTGCGCCGTGTTTACGTTGCACCAAAGTACTGCGAACCTTTCATGGGCACCTGCCCCCTCTGTCAGGTCGAGTACGTCAGTGGCCAGGTGACATGCACCACATGTGGATATGAGCCACTCCCAGTGGACGAAAGTGGCGAAACAAAAGGGGCTGACCAACCCAATAGGAGGACCCGCATCTTGGAGAAGCGCATGCAAAAGCTTGCAGGGTTTGGGATGTTTGGCAAAATGAGCGGCCCCCTGTTGGCGGCATTGACCAATGAACAAGCCGACCTACTTCGCCGGGAACTGGGCCCAAGGGGGATTACATCCATTGAATCAGCAGTCATCAAACACTGCCGCGACCGTCACAAACGAGCAAAGGCACTTGGCTATGAAGACGTGGAAGATCGCTATGCAAGTGACGTTACGTTTTGTGACCGCGTTCATGGAGAAGGAAAGGGCTTAAGTGAATGTATTTTCGACGATATGTTTGCGTATGCCAATCTTCCAGATCCGCCCCGCACCAGAGCCCAGATCTCGGCTGGCGTCGCCGCCAATGCCCAAAATGAAAATTGCTTGTCAAAGTTGATTTTCATGTCCCAACCTCGAGGTGTGGAAGGATTCCCCATTGAATTTCGCAAGACATGGAAGAAGACTTGGGGTTTCATGTTCGGTCGCCACATTTTTACAGAAGATGAATGTCAGCTACGTCGGCCGTCGTGGCGCATTTCGTGGCCTACTGACCTGGAAGGGCACCGTCCAAGTTCCTTTTGATGGCACTCTTGAATTCCTCGAAAAGCTGTATGAGGAAAACCTCCCATTGGTTCGGGGCAACCTTGAACGCAAGGAGAAGCAGAGCGCCGCTGCAAAGGCCGGAGGTCCTGGAGGTCAAAAGGCCGACCCCACGGTCGCGCCCACAGCTGAGCGAAAACGCAAAGCCGAAGCTGACACATCCGCCGCTGGACAAGAAGCCGCCTCAAGCTCCGCGCAAGCGGACGCCTCATCCGGTTCAAAGCCAACACCATTTCTGACACCAGAGCCACCAACCCCCAAAGGAGGAGCAAGACCATTCTTGGAGCCTGAGACACCGCCCACTGCAAAGGCAGCAAGCAACGTCACACCAAAGGCTACAAGCTCCGGTCGCCCGGATGCCTCCTGGAGTTGGAATCGTGATCACTATGGTGCCCGCCGTGAATGGAGTTTCTGGCGTGGGGCATGGTATTACCGTGATGAGGCTGGCGGCCGTTGGATCTATTGGAACCGTTAGGGAGACGATGATTTTCTTTTGTAGCATAGCGCAAGATGCGGCATGGTAATGTGCCTTCCTTGCAACGCTGCGCTGGGTTTTACGGGCTTGAGCTTTTTAGAGGGACCTTTGAAAGACTGCACAAAAGTCTAAAACCAAATAAACAAATTTGGCTACCCGCGAGGGTATGCTCTTCAGGGTTATTCGTTCTCCGCAGTCGTCCCTGCTCGCCCGAGGGGGGTGTAAAAACTCCTGCAGTAAAACCATGTATTGTATATATCATCGATCTACCCGATAGCGTTGGTTCAAAAGTGCTAGCAGCTTAGCGGATTTTACCCCATTGTCGGTTGACCTGGTAAAATACACTATGGTCGCTTCTAGTATGGGGTTGCAATGGCAACTTATAACTAGTTTGTGCAACAGGCACTGACAAGCATCGAAAAACATGACAGAAACCGCAAAAACATAAAACATGGTAAAACCAACATGCTCGGGACTGCCTAGTCACGAAAAATCCGGACAACTTGTGCTATCTTCAGCAGTCGGGTCAATCGAACAACTCGAAATGCTTTAAGTGTTGAAACGCCTGCAATGCTGCCCAGTTCATCACTTTCTGGCTCCAAGGCCTGTAAAATATCAACGACAGTCTCCCAGATCGAAATCAAAACGATAAAGGTGTCCATCAAAACCCAGGCCCAGTCTTCCGAGCAGAATAACCGGACCCCATAAGCTGCGAAGCGTAAAGCCAGTTCGGAACAGAAGAGGACAGTGTAAAGCGATTGAATCATTTGGAAAGCCAAAGGTCTTGGATTTGGATCTCCAAGACTTCTTTCGACGTCAAACCCGATAAAAATTGCATTGGTGACGACCACACAGGCGAAGAACATGTCAAAACCTTGGCGCCGTCTGCAAACAAGTCCAGTACGTCAGGTCTTAAGTGAAAACCATCGCTTGAGTGGAGCAAACCTGAAAAGCTTGCTCTGTGCCGCTCAGGGGCCAGGATGGCCCACCAGGTTTTGCAAGCACGAGCCCTTAATGCCTTTCAATTGTCCATGATGGTGTGAATTTCCTCACAGGTCAATATAGGTCAATGCTAATGATGGCAAAGTCCGGTAATTTTCCCGTTGCTTTTCCCGTGTCACCATGACAATGCTGAAATCAATCCAAATTGGAAGGGCAATGATGCAGGTGGTTCTGGTTGATGTGTTTGTTCCCTCCGTGAATCAAAGGTGCAAAAATCATTGCTACTTCAACCATCATTTTTTCAAAGCTGCTTCACAAGAGCAGCAGAAACAGCAGAAATCTTTGACTTGATTATCACTTTTGTTACTGAAACAACTAACAAGAAGCCGTGCATGGCCGCCTACTTTCTCACGATGCAAAAGCCCCGCGGGTCGAATATGACCACATGATTGCACACTTGGTCACATGATGTCACATGATTGCTGACTGAGATGCGTGAAAACATTTTTCGAAGGAAATCGGCATCTGCCACTTCCTCAGTCAAAGCAAAATTGTGCAAAATCATACAAAATCAACATTTTGCATCATCTTTTGATGTATCTTGCCGTATCTCGGGGGTTTCTTTCTGCTCTCGGTTGCGGCATCTTGACATATCTCGACACCGACATCGGAGGCCGAGAGCCGAGATTCCGCTTCGTGTTTCAGCTCCAAATCCTAGCGGCGTAGCGTGTGACAGCCAGGTCACTTTGCTGGCAGTATGCCATTGTGCCATCGAGGTTGAGAAGGGGAATGAAGGGGACAAAGAATGTGAACATTCAACTTATCCAACATGCGTGAACATGTCAATGATTACAATGATTGTCAATGGCATCACAGTAAATCCATTTACATTCCATTTACCTGTGAACCATTGTGAACCATTGCCGGCACCTCTTTGGAGTAGGACCGCAGCTGCCGCAGCTCCAGACTCTGAAAATCTTCCTTTCGTGCCCAGCCATCCTGCAACAGCATAGCGCTGCAACATCTGCATGCAGGTCTCTCCGAAAATCATTCAGAAGAAAATAGCACAACATTTCATCATTAACATGTTCCAAGCTACTGGGTTTCCAGCAACACAAACGGCCAAGAGCTGAATAGTGATGTTCGATGTGAGACATTGTCCAATAGTGGGACTCGCGCATTTACCATCACAATAGAAAGTCATCAGAATCTGAAGCACTGACACATACTGCGAACACACACTCGAGAGCGCATCAATAAAATTACAATAAAAGTCTCCAAAGTGTCCAAGCACACAGGTTGCGACCTTGTCAGTGGGCGTGACGCCCTCTGAGATCTGGGTTTCTTCCTGAGATTCTCTCGGGACGGAGTCTTTCGATGCGCCTCGAACAAAGGTGGCTCGAGGGCTGCTTTCAATATTTTCAATGCTGCACTTTGAAGAACAGCTCTGTGACTGGCGCGATTCATGGCCTCGCACGCCGATCGTGCCGTCAAAGACCGCCGAATCCTCACCGTAGATTTCAACCACCGGGGCTGCTGGTCGAAGCTGGGTGTGAGGCACTTCCATCCTTAGCCCAAAAGATCCAAAAGCCGCAGCCCACATAGTCCGAAAATCAATGTGAGACTGGTAAATGCCACGTTGCTTGATGGATGTTGCTTGCTACTAAATTTGGACGAGGATCAGCACCTGTCGCAGCAGGTTGTCTTGGAAGCCCAATCTCTGAAGCAACACAGCATGTTGTTGATGGAGCAATGATGCAAGCCTGAGCTGAGAACATGCAACTGCTGCAAACGCTTTCAAACATGTGGCATCACATCATTTCACAACCAGATCAAGTGAGATGAAGCGAGATCTACATCGATACTATCGGATACTATCGGATACTATCGGATACTATCAGCATCAGCAAACAGCACCGAAATGGGGCATCACCAAATTCGTCCAGCTGCGGCTGCATTTCTTCGGGCATCTCGGCCTGCATGCCGAATCTGGATTCACACGAACCAAAATGAGAAAATATGGGACAATATGGCATCAATATGGCATCAATATGGCATCAATATGGCATCAATATGAGACAATATTATGATCTAAACATACCTACACAGTCTACACATACTGTATCTATCCGAACAGGTTGCTTAGTCCACGAGCTTTGCCTGGGAGGATCCTTTGCTTCCTGTCCGGGCCATGGAAACATGAAAGCTTCAACACCCGACGCGTCTGCCTTGGCTTGAGCCAAACAAATCAGATATATTCAGATATCAAATGCGATGTTGCATCATGTTGCATCAAATCTCCAGTCTGCTAGAGTGACTGGAGAAAGGCAGAGAAAGGAGATTGCGGCCTTTCCAGTTCAAGAGTGCCCCTTGCCAGTCACAATCTCCTCAAACTAGTGGCCATTCGGGTGGAAATAGACACTTCAAATGCCAAATGGAAAACCATCTCGCACTAAGAGCCATAGCTCTGATCTTTCAGTGTTAGCTTGACAACATCCAACTTGTCAGGGATATCCGGATATCCAAACATGTTCAAATATTCCAGACTTCCAGGATCTGTCCGAAGTTTTTGCTCAGTGTCAACCACGCCAAGTGCTACCGTTGAAATCGTTGAAACATCAGGTGCCCAGACTCTACGAGTTGAGCTGTCTTGGCCATTGATTTCCTTTCGGAACACGACAGAACCAACCGAACCAGGAACTTTGGATATTTTGGATGGTCATGATGGTCAATCCATGGTTTCCCGCGATTTGTGCCTTGGCATGTGGTATATTGTATGGCGTTCTGATACGCTGAAGAAATCACTAGAAATCAAGCCATTGGACTTCACATGACTTCACCATGCACCGCCCTTTCGCTGGGGAGTGACCGGTGACCTGACAGGACCAACAGCGCTGACAGGTCGAAATGGTCACCGTGACGTCACTGTGAATCCGTGGATTTGGCGAATGCTTGGGCGTTTTGGATTTTCCAACGCCAGTGACGTACTTCTCCTGGCCTCAGAAACTGATTCCTGTCGCCAAGGTGGCAAACATGGCCATGGCGACGTCGACTGTGGCACCTGATAAGCAGCTCCGATTGTTTTCAGACCATTTTTTCGACTCTAAGACCAAACTTTATGGGGATCCTTGTGGAAGATTGTGGAGAGATTGGATTTGGAGACACACAACTTGCTCCAAGTTTTGGGATCCTTGCGGGATCTTGCGGGTAACGGTTGGAGATGGTTGGAGGTTGGATAAGTTGGATAAGTTGGATCATATGAGATCATATATGATCATATGATATGGTTGGATAAATTATGATAAATTACTTAATGTTGGATTAACGTTGGATTTCAAGACGTTTCGGGATATGTCAGGGATGTGTCAGGGACATGCGATTGTCGTGGCCTCGAGCTGCACTTTTTGGGGTCGTAGTAGTTGTCGGATCCAGGGTCAGCACCACGTCGTCAATGTCCATACCTAGGTCCATGCGGGGAATGTGGAAAAAACCTGGAAAAACGACATGTTAGCCACACATCCACAAAAAAAAGTGCCGACGTATCCCCTAGCGATCTCAAGTGGCTTTTGGATTCGAAGCAACCCAAAAAGTGTCAAGGGCTTTTGACACTTTCAATAAATCACGCATTCTCTCCAACTAAGATGCAGTGTCCCATTGGGGCAAAGAATGACAAAACAGTCTTGCCCTTGGAAGCGGTCACAGTCTCCTCATACTTCTCCTTGGATACATTTTGACAGATTCAACTGTTCAGCGTGTCAATAAAATGTGGCGCATGTGCTGCAAACAAATAAAGTGCTGTTGGCGTATGATACCCTCCAGTTGGCTACTGCCTTCTTTTGAAAGTATCGTTTGCAGTATGGGTTTGATTCGGTTTGCATAGTTCAACGTGGAACCATGTGGAACCATGTGGAACCATGTGGAACCATGTGGAACCATGTGGAACCATGTGGAACCACTCTGAGGCGAGCTCTGGATCCATAAGTCGACCTGAAGAAGTGATGGCAGGTCCCTTTTTGCTCTTGTCCTTGGTCCGTTGAAATTTGACCACCGGACCTTCCTCAGTCATGCTTGAAAACACTCAAACTCGACATGGCGCACCGGCATGCACCGGCCACTCGCCAAGTTTCAATTTTATAGGTTTTGGTAAAGTCTCCAAAGTTCACAGTAAACTTCACTTCCTTCCAGCAGCAGTGCGCTGTCAGAAACATTTTTGGCAATTGGCTTGTTTCAACACGTTTCAAAAAAGCTGGACACAACCTGAACAGCTTGCAGGCGGGATTCAACAGACAGTGCCAAGCTGTCAGTCCAAAAGTGAGAAACCCAGCGCCACCAACATACTGATTAGTAATCGATAGGACTCTAATTCTAACTAATTACACATAAGATCACATAAGTACAGTACACCTAATTACACCAACATTTTTGCGTGACTGATGTGACATGATGTGACATGATGTGACTATAACTGTTCTGTCCGAGTCTGTCCTTTTTGCCATCCCAATGGCCAGAGAACGCAGACCACTTCAGAGTGTAAGATCGGCCAGGTTGTGTGGTGATCTGTCGGTTGCGCAGGTTGCGCAGCTTGAATGGGTCGAACTGAAGGAGACTGAAGGAGAATTGACAGGTGTGCCTAGATGTGCCTAGAGCAAATCCATCCAATGGTCCAGATGTTTCAAAAAACAACATGACAATTCAATACAATTCATACATGTCACTATCCAGCTGCCGAGCGCCCAACCTCCTGCTGCACACCACCGGCTGTTTGATAGCCTTGGTGGTGGACCGTGGAAGTACTCGTGACACTCTCTACACAGAGCAACAAATCAGGACCGGTATCTGGCAGCCGGTAAGGCTTCTTGGGGCATGCGATGACCGCATGATGACCGCACATATCGAATCATCCAATATTTTTAAAAATCATCTAAAAACCCTTGCAGGTGAGTGCCTGCATATCCCCGGGGTCCGTGGTCGTGTAATCATCTGTCCCTTGGACAACGTTTCTCCTTCAAGATTCCTTCATATCCCTGCAGTGACATCCATAACACTGCAGCCATCAACTTGTGATATCTTGTGATGAGTTGACACCCGTGAGCTACGACCTGTATCATACAGGAACGCACAAGGACACTGAGCCTGCAGCAGTGACCATGAAGATGCATCAGCCTCATTGCAAGGGGAACTGACATGAAGTGACATGAGGTGGCAGCGTTGACAGCGACACATGTGAAATCTGGCCATCCATCAGGTCATCTGTGGCATGCTGTTGAAAACTTCTGCGGACAAAGATGCCTTTTTCCGGCTATGTGGTGCTGATGCGCAGCATTCGGCCGCGATGGTTTGTACTGCTGCCAATGGGCAAAGTCTGCCACGGGTCCAGAGTGGAAAATTAGGTGGAAAATTGCAATTGGTGATCTGCGAATCAAAAAGAAATATCAAATGAGTTGCAGTTGCCATGTCTGCCATGTGTTCCAAATCGCCTTGTTGGAAGTCACCGTTCTTCACCAGATTCTCAGGTGCATCGGTCTCGGACTCGTCGGACTCGTCGGACTTGTCGGACTCTGAACCTATGCAAGGGCGCTATGAAGGCTATCCCGAACAGGACCCAGGAGGACCCAGGAGGACCCAGGAGGATCCGAAGGAAAGATGAGCGGCTCCGGCAGAGGACATGGACATTGGCTGAGGCTTTCACGCATGAGGCCAGCGCCCGAAGCGCCAGCGCCTGAAGCGTCGGTGTCTTCGAAATTCGCCCGTCGGTCCTTACACGAAATTTCTGGTGATTTCTTGTAAGTCTTGTCATGCGCTGCATGGCCATAGTGCCACTAACCTGGGCTTTGTGATCCGTGCTCAGGACCAAGGAGCAACTTCCACCGCTAGAACTTTGTGGTGCCCATCCTTGGGTGAACTGTCCGTTTTACTCTTGTCCGCCGAGTTCACAGCGTAACAGAATCTTTCCTGCTACCAATGCTGCCATGCCATGCCATGCATCAACATTTGATTACCAAATCATACCAAATCTATGCAGTTGAGCAGCGGCAGCACGACAATAGCTTAAGCGCGTAAGGATTATGATACATCCCAGGACCTGGTCTGACGGGCCGAAATTCCCCCAAGGGACATCATTCAACGATAAAGGCCCGTTTCTGACTCCTTTTCCTTATTTCGCGACATCATGACTTCATATGACTTCAGGGCAAATCCGGCATAAATCCGATAAATCCGACACATCCGTACATCTTGATACATCTTGAATACATCTTGAATACATCTTGATGCATCGTGTCCCTCAAAAGTGTCACGCAGCTCCCTTACTCTGATTCTGGCCTTGCGCAGACTTTTGATGCTGGCCATGTCGCATGAAATGGAATCGACAGCTGAAATGAAGTTGGCAATCTACTCTGCCCATGGAACTCCCAGCCAAACGGCCAAAGAACTACAATGTGATACAATGTGTCAACTGCGAGTGCTCAGCCTTAGGGTTAAGCATAGCAATCAAGGAACGTGAACATGGAATAGGCCAAGGATGGCCAAGGTATTCTCGGCAAGTCGGCCAACATCAACAAATGTCATGAAATGTCAATGTTGATGGTCAACCATGGTCAACCCTGTGTTCAACCGCAGCGCACAGTCCAACTTTTTGAAAACGTGTGGGCACATCGACTGTCGTCGCCCAATTCAGAGACTCCTCGGCAGTGCGATCTCAGAAAACGCAAAGATCGTATCACAAAAGCTCGGGCACCTGAGATTTTGGCAATGCACTCGGTGCGCTGTAGCCGCTTCGCAGCCCCATGTAGCCCTGTAACCGTAACCCTATGCTTCTTTACCCAAGTGCTGTCTGAATCTGCGAACCAGAAAAAAGGGTGTGTTCAGATTTGCAGGCTGAGCTTGGCTGTTGCTCTCTGCTACATCCAAAGGCGCTTTGGATGAACGCGGCATCAGATTTTGGTGCCGGAAACCCGTAGCATCATGAAAAAACCGAATCCTAGTTGACAAACCAAATCAAGACACCCCTGCAGCCTGCAGTTCAAAAATATTTGAGTGGTTCATGCACGCATTTTTGCCGTCAGGTCACACTTCCATTGCTAAAGAAAGCTTCAGAGCCAACAGGAACGACTCAAGAGAATCTTTCTACAGATGATTTATGCCAGACCATGCATGAAGGACTTGATGCCCAGCAGCAAGCCCCTTTGACATAATTTTGACATGTCTGCGGGCGCAAGCGATCGCTCACATGCTGCCTTTAAGTTGCCACCGCATCCTGAGATGCAGTGTATCCACGAAACACCGCTCAGGTGTTTTTTCATGTTTTCTCAGTGTAAGCAAGGGGCACCAACGCACACACACACACACCTACAGACACAAACAACTACACCCCTCTCCACGACTCCACTTGCTACGCTACTAAATGAATGTCATGAGTCATATGCATATCTTCTGGTCTAACTAACTTGGCACTGGCCATGCATCTTGCACACTTGCACAAGTCAAATTCACATTTCACATATTTCACTGTTGGGCGGTGCAGTGTGTCCCGATGCCATGGAATCATTGGAATCATTGGCTCGATGGTTAGATCGGTTAGATATGTCGGCTGATGCCCTCGGTGCAAACTGTTGACGAGCCTTGGCGATGAGCATCTGGAGGTCTTGCAATCAGTCACTGAGGCGTTTGCCTCACCACATCTAGAATCATCATGATACATCTAGATGAAATCTAGCTATTTTCCCTTGGGAAGACTTGAGATTCGCGAGGTGTGATCACATTAACCTAAAAATAAAACATTATATACAAGGTTCAGCGTTCAGCACTACCAGTTCAGAAATACTAATCTCTTCATATCTCTTCTATGTAATTGTCTTCTGAACTTTTTTTTTGGCGGGAACAAAGCAGAGCTCAAATTTTGGAGGCACAGCGGTGCTCCAAGAAAAACAGACTGAGACGGCTCCCGAACCACTTCGGAATGCTGAGGCTTTTACCATCTGAGTTCTCTTTGTCCTCAGGCAAACGATCAGCATCAGGTAAGTGAAATGATGTGGAATGCCGGGATGCGAATGGACACGCTGAACAATCCTGAACATCAATTCAATGAAACGGGGAGTCTGCTCCCAAGATGTTCAACACGGCCACCAGTCAAAGTTCCATTACATTGGACATTGTGATACATGTTGAATCGTTTTGACAAAACTGAGAATTCAGTGCGTGGCTTTCGTTGAATTCCTGATGCTGCGAGAATTGATTGAATCCGTTGCGCCAGGTCAAGCTTGAGGCATTACAGGCACTCCAAAGCAGCACAGTCCTTTTCGTGTCACTCCCCATGCATTCTCGCAGCAAAGGAACCTGAAACTGTAAAACGAGATTGTCGGGTACACGCCCATGCGCCACTTGCGCCAATTTGGCTGAACAACAGTAACAACAGGTTGCGTGTGCACAGGTTCTTATTGATTTCTCATCATTTCTCCAATGTCTCCCCACCTTGGACAACGAAAGCCTCCACGCCACCCACCACACAAAACCTTCAGAGCGTCGCAAACGCAACGTGGCATCAACTGCCGGTGCTGTCTTTATCTGTCTTTGATCCTTGCCTAAAAAGGCCATGAAGGCCAAGTAGGCCCCAAGAATGACACCCACCTGTGACACGGTGAGCATGGAAAAGACTTGCCAAAAGTCATGCCATTGCACCATTGCCACCAGTTTTTGCGCATTTTTTCAACAAACATCCAACACAAACCTCATGGGAAAAACGATATCAGAGTTATGCAGCACTGCAAAGATTGCAAAGACAGAACCCTTTGGGCCACCTGGGTTAGCAGTCCGATGGAAGTCGCCATTCAGCCAACTTTAACACCACACAAGATTACAAGGCGTTGGTGTAGCTCGATGCAGTTGCCAAGCTGAAGGAACATTGCAATTAGTGTCCATACATGTCTCCATGCATTGCGCGAAACTTGAATAGCCCGATCTTGCAACCTGACAGGAGCATACAACCGGCCATAGTGACGCTAGTCAAGCTGCAAGCGTTTGTGCTTGCAGCGTTGCCAGGCAAACATAATGTCCCCTTTTTCTGGGCAACTAATTCCTGACTCTACTGTTGCGGCAAGTGCTAGCAATGTTCCAAACTTCAAACATGGTTGCATCATATCATTGCGAGTGGTTGAACCGCATCAAATTCGCAGCACGTCAATACGTCAATACACCTCACGAACTGTGTGTGTTTACAATTGTTTACATAATTTACATGTCTTTAAAAATCGCCCAAACTGTCTCAGCTGGAGCCGATGCATCATGACATGACTTCGTTGCCACAAGCGACGACAGACTCTGACAGAGTGCTGAAAAAAACTGTGGTCACTTTCTCATGATCAATCGCTGCACGCAAACACACACGCTGATAGTCACTGATAGTGCACATATGCCTATATAACTTATATAACATATCACTTATGCTATACACGTGCATACATATGGCGATTGCATCTTACATGACTCCCTTCAAGGCATACGAAATAAGCAGCTTGCACAGACTTACGCTTGCTTTTCTTTCCGGGGCACCTATGCTTGTGACACATTAAAAGCAAGCTAGCTGTTCGACGAATTCTCGTCACCGTGGAATGGAGTAGGTCTACCAATGTGTGCTGCACTGTGTGCTCATGTCTTATTTCAACAATGGAGTCATCTCTGTCGAAGATGGCCTTGGATGGCCTTGGAATCCAAGGAGACAAATGTGATTAGATGAGATGATGAGATCATCTAACACATCAAATTAAACAGGTGGGCTTGAGCTTTGAAGTTCCCATCTGGGCACCCAAACTGTTCCAGAAATTGTACCACAAATCTGTACAGCTGCTTCATACATCCATGAAATCCATAACATCCGTCAATCATCTCTCAACATCCTGGCCCTCCGTCCTTGGCGTTTTTTAGAACTGAATCACAGCAGCCGTTTCTTTGGCGTGGAACCGTAGAACAGCTGGTGGCTGTTCCAGGCAGGTCTGGGGATGTCTGGGTAGCGACCTCGCGATGGAGACTCAGGGCTGGGCTGAACTCACTTGGGTGCCAAATTGTGCCAAATTGTGCCAACGTCTCAAATATTCCCTGGCGCATCTCTGATTTTTGACGATGAACGCTTGCTGTCACTTGCTGTCGCAAGGCTCATATCCTGTGTGACTCTTGCGATGTCCTCATGATCTGCTTCATCGCCGGTGCATCCCAGGGTGAAACATGAAACATGCAACCAGCCATGGCCATGGCCATGGCCATCCCGCCAGGAAAAATGGGAAAATACCATACATGCACCATAAATGGACCATAAAATAACCAGCCGAACCCAGGGACCCGGCAATGCCTTGAACCCCACGGCGCTTTTGTCGGTCTTGGTCTCGGAGCCTGTGCCCACTGTGCATCACAATGTTTCACGTGGATTACACATCGAAGCTTTCCGAAAATCTACAGGCAGACTCTTGCGGGAAGATAAGGAAGGCAGTGCACTTGCAGTCGCTGGCATTATCCAAAATGTCCTGGGTGTTATGTGGATCAAGGTGGAAAGACTTCTGCATGAAGCCATTGCAACGACAAAGGACAGTCAGCTAAAACAAAACAGGCTGTTTCAGCGGTTTAACTTAGGAATTTTGACAACAAAAGTCGCTGTCCAAATTTTCCAATTTGACATTTTCGTCGTGACTTGGCGTTGCATGGGACCACACGTGACATTCCGTGACATCTTGTTGGCTCTTTTCTTCGCATCCCAGACTCAAACGCTACAGTCTTAACCCTTCAGGTTGAAGACGACACTCGCAGCCTGCCACCCAGCTCGAAATGAACTGCTTGGCAAGCTGCTAGTGCCCAGCAGGCTTGGCTTCGTCGAGCTACAATTCTCCGGAATTCTCCGGCACATTGGCAACTGCACTGCTACAGCGTTGCTACGACACACGTCGACGCTCTATTTACTGGGCTCAGCGATCCGAAAAGGACCCTGCAGCTTTCAAGATCTTTCAAGTGTGACAAAGAAATGCTAACCAAAGATGTCTCAAGATTTCACTTTATGTCACTTAAACAATGTCTTTATGAAGTCTTGAGACATCTTCCAAGTTTTCAAGCCAAGGAATCAGTGATCCGTCAACTTGATGTTTGCTTTAGACGCAGAACTCCAACTCCCAAACTCCCATAGAATGAAGTACAGCAAGCCAAGAAGAGCCAAGCATCCAGAAACATCCTGTCAAACCCTGGCCATGTTCCAAGCTTCAAACTCATTTTGTGCGACGATGTTGCTTACTGTTTCTGATACAGGCATGTCTTGCCACACCAGCTATATCCAAACTGTCAGGCGCAGGTCTGTTGCCAGCCTGTCTGCCGTTGCCCGAGCGCGACTCCTGTGGACTTGCAGCCTCATCGGGAGCAGAAAGTGCAGCTTGTCGATCCGCAGCTACACTTTGAGAGATGGTACAGTGCCTCTGGTGGAGCTTTAAAAGCCTACGACCAAAGTCTGCCAGTTGGGCATGGATCAAAATTTTCATCCGCTTGGAAATGTACGCTTTGATGTCCACGTGAGATTTATTGTGGCTTGAAGCATGGTTGATAGATTGATAGTTAAAAAATGTTATATATATATATACATATGAGTATATAAGTGTTTCGAAGAGTTTTAGAGCACTCATCATACTCATCTTTACTAATCTGGTTGAATTCCCAAATTGTCCCAATGTCCTAATCCGCCTGTCCATATGTTTCTCATGGTCCGAGGCACTCCGCAGGGCGACCGAGCCGGAGAAGTTGGCGACATTGGCGACGTCGGTGAAGTCGGCGGCCGTGGGCTTTTGGCCGTCCGTCCTGGCTGTAGTGACGTAGTGTGACCGAGTGTGACTGTCTGGCAACATGTCGCAACTCGACGAAACTGGGGCAACACTTTTCTTACAGGGTTTGCAACACGGTTGCATTCTTCATGGGACATTGTTGCGGGAACATCAGTGGGTTTAAGATGCTGTACAGTGATGTAGGATTAACATGATAATACTTCATTGTGGCCTCCAAGATACTAGAAAGCGAAAATAGTGAAGGTGACAAACATGCACATATATATGATATATATGATATAAAAGATTACAGTGCAGCGGGAAGCCGTGACTTCAGGTCGTGGTTGCGTCGGGTGCGCTGGGTGCGCCGCGTGCGCCAGGTGCGCCGGGGGTGCACTCGGTGCGCACACTGTGCGCAGTCACTGATCGCAGCCGCAATGAAAGATTAAACAATCTTGAAATGGCGTGAAGCAAAATTGACACCATTTGACACCAAGGGCATCCAAGAGCGGCTACATCCTCGGGATAAGTTGAGCTGCCGAGCTGCCTTCAAGTTTTCCCATGCGAAGCCCTGCAGCTTTGGCGTAATCTGCTGCACGCTGTCCGTTGGCCTCAACGAAATTGATGTGTGAAACACCATGAATCCATAGAGGATATGACGAGGATTTATGTGTACATTGTGTACATGCATATGAGTACGTATATGTACGTATGTTTATATGAGAATATATATATATATGCCCATACATGTTCATATCGAGGTGAGGTATGACAAGATAAGGTAAGACACCGGCACACCAATCTTCCCAGCAGTTAGATGCAATTGGATCAATTGGTGCTTGGGGCTGAGGATAGGACATCTTTAGACGACAAAACATCTGGACTTGCCTGGCTGGACATCACCATACCAGTCGCGAAGGCTCCTCTCACTTTATTCTACTCAGATTCTCTCATTGAAGGAAAGAACTCTCTCTCTCTCTCTCTCGCTCTATATGTATATAGTTGTACACACACATATATATAATATAATATAATATAATATTATATTTCATGTTTGCCCATCTTCTTTCATCCTCATCTTTGTGGTCTTGACCGTCTCGAATCCACCCTTGCTAGTTCAATACATTAAACAATTAATATAAATTAAACATCACTAAACTTCCTAAGATTTCCTGTGTGTTGCTGAAGGATTTCCTGTGTTGCTGAGTGAGGATGACGAGGATGCCTTGGCAGCCAGCCAGTGCATCACATCTCCCAGGCCAGCTTTCGCCGCCAAATGCAAAGGTGATTGCCCTGCCAGAAACATGTTGAGAAACGTAGAGAAACGTAGAGAAACGTAGAGAAACTTCCGTCAATGACTTTGTCAAACTTCCGTCAAAACTGTCAAAGAAAACAGTGGATTCGTGTGGATTCTATTGTTCTTTGCTATCCCTGCCTTTGCTGTTCATGGCATTGACATCAGCATTGAAGTTGTGCAGCCTTTCATAAGACAAAATTTAGCTGGAGCCTCCGACAGGACAGAAAAACACAGCCCGCACTGCCATATCTGAGCCAACGACGTCATACAAACTTGCCTTCAAAACAACTGTTCAGGCTTGATAATCGACTGGAGCTGAATCATTTATGCAAAGTTGTCTGGCAGCAAACATGATTCACAAATAAATCAGCACTGGTTTGGCTTCCACTGGAATGTCAGTGTCACAAACTCAACGCAAGTGTTCAATTTGCCTCCAAGAAAGTACCTGTAAATACCTGTAATTACCTGTAACTTCTGATAGCTGCGCCTTAATGCATTACGTTGCACATGTCGCAGTACTGAGTCACTACTGTTTCTTACAAGCTGTTACAAGCTGTCAGCTGTCCTGGAAACTTTGTCCTTCACACATTTCACACATTTCACACCCTATGCCAGGGCCTGGTAGGTGCGAAAAAGATGGGCGTCTGCGCATAGCGGTCTGTGACGTTGGGATTCGCGTTCGCTTCCAGCAGTAACTTGCTGACCTCCGCCTAGGCGCCAGGAATCGCCAGGATACGGAATCATTCGATGCCCATATTTTGCCATACTTAGTAACAATCGAAGCTCTAAGACTCTAAGAGATCTAACAGGCTCTAAGCCACCAAGTGAAACAATCTTGACATATCTTGACATATCTTGACGGCTAGTATGGCACTCATTGAACATCATTGAACCCTGCCTCTCCATGGAAGGTTGCCAAATGGAGCAAACTTACACCGTGCGCATCGATTTCGCCTGGAGGCGGCGACAGCACGACAGCAACAGCAGCCGGCAGATCCGGCTGCTGACTCTATTCACAATCAATTCGATTCAATTCAATCATCTCCAAGTTATGTCATGATATGAATAATGTCATAATATGTCATAATAATGGATTAACTGTTGGTTGACATCATTAATCCATATGAATATATATGAATCCATATGAATCCATGATCATGTGACATGTCCGCATGGCGTCCACATGGCCCGGGCACGCCTGGATCTGCGTGCGCTTTCAGCAGACATTTCACCAGATCGGGCGCACGCGCTTGGACCGCAGCTTGGAGAGGGGAGCCGGGACCTGAGCAAAGGGTCGCACAGTGCGTCTACTACACACATTTACACACTGGTGATCACACATACGGTTCACATACACTATACATCACTATACATACACTTGTACTATGTTATACTACCATTTATAGCTATACAGCCTTCTGAAGTTAGGATTCTGAAGAATTGAGTGCTACCCTTAGCCATAGCATGTCACATCCGTGCCACCCCCTATGTCGTCCTTGTGTGATAATGTGTGATAACGTGTGATAACGTGTGATAACGTGTGATGCCCGCCTTGCCAGCTGTTTGGAGATGCTCCTTTTTGCAGGGCGACCTGGCAGCGTGGCATAGCGTGGCATTGGCACATGGCGGCTGACGGCTGCAGCTGAAGGGCCTCGACTGCTTGCACTGCCTGGCCCCGCTTCTCAGTGTTCGGCCGCAGCAAAGGCTGCCTCAACTCTAAAAATAACATAAGCCATTATGTAATTGTGTAGCCATTATATAGCCATTATATAGGCATTATATAGCCATTATATAGCGATTATATAGTCATCATAGCCATCATATGATATTATATGGCCTTACATAGCATATGTCAAAAAGCCCAAACCCCAAAACCATGCCAAATAGGAGAATATGACCGAGTTAGTTTTTCGGTCATGGTTGCAAGCCTTACAGCTTCTGTTGCTGACCCTTCCCTTTCTGATCTGGTCTTGAAAATATCTTCTTAAGCAATCGCACACTTTTGGGGACTTATGCCTATGCCTTAGAGAACCTTGATGGGTGCGGTGTTCTTCCGAACCTAACCTCACATTTTGCAATTCTGTCGTTGTTTAGAGACATTGTGCTTAAAAGCGTTTTTTTTCGACCTCTGTCATTGTCAAACTTATCATTGGACATCTTCTTTGCACATTTTTGTACAACCCCCCGTTTGAGACCCCTAAGATCCCCTAAGCTTTTCTGGGCCGAGCCCTAAGCTTATCGCTGTTGGGGAGGAGGAAAGAAAAGGTCCTTGGATCGCCTAAGTTCAAAACCTCAGGAAGTTACTTTCCCCCAAAAAACTTTCTGTGGGAACCTGCTGGGTACTTCAGGCTCCAAATCTGTTCCAATACCTTTCCCGAGCATTTTCTGTTGGGGAATAGCTCCATTTGGTGCCTCACATTCTCTCGCATTTCTCTGTCCCAAACCTCTACAAAGGGAGCAGTCTACAGCAACGTAGGGACGCACACTTACAACTCATGACGACTTATGGTGGCTCTGCCAAGCAACGCTGCTCGGAAGAGATTGACGTCATTCGCCTCCATCACTGTCGTAGCCTGCAGAATGCATTGCATGGTTCTGAATCTTGGCGAAGAATGTGCTGCCCAAATGTCCATGGGTCCGGGATACAGGACTCGTATGAATTCATATGACATAAATTGACATAAGGATACATAAGGTAGAATGATGTGGCCCAACTATGTGCCAGGACAAAATGCAACTGAAGGCCAGTGGTGCAAGTGCAACAAAAATCACCTGAAGCAGCTTGAAGACTTTATCAATTGCCTACATCGACCCAGGACCGAAGTTGGAACTTGACAAATGTCCCCCACGTCCTGATACGTTGAAGGTGCTAACCGCTTCTGGTTTCCAGTTTTCTCTTCATGTCTGAACGGTTGCGCCTCTGCATTCAGCGGCTTGAAACTGGACCTTAGAGTTTTAGTGCCACTGACAGCTCCCACCTTACCATATTAGTTGTGGATACATGACATGCTACGTATATTATATAATTAAACACATATCATATCCCTACATTTACAACGTACCACACACACACATATATATATAAACATAATTACATATTTTTTTTATGTTCCAAATGTTGCCAATTGCCAATGTTCCTTTGCACATCGCAAATTGTTGGCCGAGGAACGCCCCTGGGAGTTCTGCGAAAGAACCCCTAAGAGAACCTCTCATAGAGCCCACCTGTCATAGCTATCGCTGAGATTCACTGAGATTCGCTGAAAACTGCGAGGCATATGAGGCACTCTTCAGTGCCTGCGCTTTCAGTTCTTCGAGTTCACTCCGCAGGGTCTGGATCTCCAACTCAACCTGAGGTTTCGTCTGACAAGTTGTACGCTTTCTATGTCCCAGCCTGAATCAGCCTGACAGGTCTGGGTTTCTATGTCGGTTTCTGTTTTCCTACCGAGCCACTTGTCGTTTCAGATCTCGGACTTCTGCGGACTCCCGAACGCGCTTCCTCAGCTTGTTGAGCGCGTTTGAATGTTTTCGAACACAATAGAATACAACATTAAACGATTCCTTTGAAATGCCGAGTTCGGCCATATTCTGGATAGCTCTATGCCTCTCTGCTTCTCCACGCTCTTTCTTGAGTACTTTAGCCGCTTTAGCCCTAGCCGCTATGTATCGCTATGTGGTGCTACATGCTACTTGGGGACCCTTTCACCTGCAAATCTCGCCATGATTCGCAAAGTCATCTTCAGCACCAGCAATCGCTGCGTCTTGTGGCTCTTGTTGTTTCAACTTCGCTTCCTTGCACGGCTGATACGGCTGACGGGGGTGCGGCCAAGGAACCGCCGGTGGGATGCTAAGGCGCTAAGGGGATGGCCATGCTTTGGTTTTGGCTTTTCCGCCTGGCTCGGCACGGAGCACCCCAGACTCACAGAATTCACCGTACCCATCCGTAGCCTCTATCAATCCAGTGGTCTAATCACTTCTAATCCTATGATCCTATGATGCAAATTGATGCAATACATACTATACACATCATTCACATCATTACAATATATTACACGACATTACACGTCTATGTCCTGTACCGGCGCAGCAAAATCCTTCCCCCAGCCGAGCCTCTCTTTGTTTGCCCTGGCCGTCTGCACGTCCTGCGAGATAACTTGGAGACATGACATGACATGACACAGAACGGATCAGAACGGATCAGAACGGCTTGGATCAGTGCCATATTGAGGCCGTGCCGGGCCCGGATCATGCCGCAGCCTCTTTGGTTCGCTTCAGTTCTTCCTCCTGTGCTGCTACTTGTTCTTTCAGTTGAGCAATCTCCTGCAGCACAGGGCTATCTCAAAGTGACATCTGCGCCATGTCTTCTACCGATATCTACAAATGTTTCTACCCGCTTTCTATGTGATTTGCGCTGCGCCTTCTTAGTCTCTTCTTCATTCACGGCCGAAAGCTCCTGCCGCTCCTCACACAATCCACCAACTACCTCTCTCTCTCTCTGAATTCATCTGGCCCGGACCGGCCCGGAAACAAAGATGGAGTCCTGGTGTCGAAATGTGTCGACAAGATATTCACCGGACCGCACCTTGAGGTCGCGATTCTTGGTTTCGAGCTCTTCTTTTAACTTTGTCAGCTGCTCTTGGCTGGTTTCACTCTTCTTCAGTGCCTGCAACAGCAGGATAACAGCAGGTAACGAGAAGACGGTGTAAATCTATGAAACATTATGAAACATTATGAGACGCATATAAAGATATTATCAATATATATCAATATATAGCATATAAAGGCCGTTCTGGTCCCAAAACCTGCCAGGCACTGCGGTTTAATCTCACAAAGTCCTTGCAGAATAATATTTTTCTTGTAGCGTCTTAGCTGTTCTCTGAGCTTAGGTACCGTCGGGCCCCGTCTTGTTTGGCTTCGTTTGTGCCTGAGAAAGTTCTGTTTGAGCTCTCTGCAGCTCTTCTGTGCTCTCAGCCAACTTCTTCTTCAGAGTGGCCTTGGCATCTGTGTCACAGGATCACCCGTTTGACCCGTTCGAAATCGTTCGAAGGTTGGAAATCTGCGCCAACTGCAGTCACAGTGACAAGTTCGTCGCCATCTTTCGACTCCTTGCAGGGGACCACTCGACCACTCCAAATACCGTTTGAACATCGACTCTTCAGGTCGTCCCGCTCGATGCGTCTGATATCGTGTTTTTTTTGGTTTCGTGATGTTTCGTGCATTTCGCCATGATTGTTGGATACTTCGCAAATCTTCGTACCTGGTGATATCTGGTGATGGTGATGTTTTGGCACGGCCTGTTCTACCGGCTCTTGGATCTGCTTTGCAGAGCTCTCCTGCAACACATGGCTGCAAGGGCCTTGGCATGCGGCCACATGCCATCACATCCCAATCATCCTGATCCAAAGTTTCGAGATTTTGTTTAATTTGCCATAACTACTACAGTTGAGTACTTTGATGAATCATGTGTAGCAACGTAGCCAATATAAGTGACTATTTTGGAATATATATACATATATATGTACCTGAACTTATGTGAATTATGTTATATAATTTATATAATATATTATAATATACATGTGTCAAAAGTGAAAAATCTATGAAATGAATCACATGAATCCATGCTTTCCAGCGACAGCGATTTCCCAGTCCTCAGCTTTGACTTCGTTGGTCTCGGTCTCTTTGGTCTCGGCTGCTGGCTTTTCGGTGCCTGTCACCGCTTGCGCCTCTGGCGGCTGCGCCGCTTTCTCTGCAACTTCCTGCGGAACAAACAAACACTGTGGAACCTATGTTTTGTTTTTAATGTTTTGTTTTTTGTTTTTTTCGTGGAACATCATGCAACACATGTTAACTAATGTAAAACACATGATCTCCAATATGATCACTGATGTATCACTGATATTTGCCAAACTCCTGGGAGCTTTCCTTGGAGCTTTCAGGCGCTGGCCTCGGGTTTGGCACAAGGATATATGGGGATCATAAAAGATCAGAATTCATTGAATGTAATCTGATCGGACTTGCTCATATTGCTTACATGCACGTATGTATATAGCAAACAAAATACAAAATAATAATGTCATAATATGTCATATGCAAGTCCAGCAATCCGAGAGCTGCTTCGGCGCTCCGACACTTAAGGTTGCCAATGGATTCCTAAAGGACTTGAAGCACTGGCCTTCTCCTTTTAATCTCACACAAGATTTCGGTGGGTTCATTGACCCTTGCTACTTTTCGCCACTGCCTTGCCATTTTAGCAAAATGCGGCACACCGAGTATGGTGAAACAGTTGCATGGCTTAAACATGGCTTGAACATGCTTGAACCATCTTGATGCTTTTCCCACACTGCTGGAGCGACATATTCTGATCCCCCGAGCCCATGTGTTGTACTGTCGCAGATGGAGAAACCAAACACCACAGCAGACTGGGGTCAACTGGGCCATTCAAAATCCGGCCCAGATCGAAACCAACATGAATTCAACTCATAACATCTACAAACCAAACATATGACAAACATATAACGGTCATATCCCAAATCCCAAAATCTACCACCAGCATCCACCAGCTTGAGTTCCTCTTGACCAAGTCTGGAACCCTCAGGCTCTACGCGCGCAGAGCTCACCTATGTCAACGAAGTTACCTGCCAGCAAGCTCTGTTGAAAAAAAATGAAAACAAAGGAAAGGATGGCGGAAACAGTTCGTCATCCAATTTTCATTGATTTCGTTGGGTCTCACTTTGCAAAAAAAAGTTCATGCCATGTAATGGACCCGCTGAAAATACCCACTTCTGTCTTAAACGTGAAATTTCTGAAAGGCCTCGTATAGACCTGGCAGGACAGAGTCTCATCTTGAAACATACTTCATACTTCCACTATCTTCCACTACTTCCACCAATCTTACTAAGACTTACTAGATAATCTTTCTGATCACCGGTCATCACCGAGGCGTGCCTGGTGGGCCTGTACTGAAAGGACCAAATGTCTCAGTGGTCCTCGGGCAGAATCAGAATCCTTCTCTCAAAATCTATCGCCTCTTTCGGCACCGAAAGGAGCACGGACATAATTGTGACATATTGTGAATGATTCATTACGCCTGACATGATCATGCTATGCCATTCTACTATGTTTGCCCCACATGGCTCTAAACGCTTCCTTGGACAGCAACCAAAACTCACATCAAACATCACACATCATCACACCAAGGCTCACAAGTTGGGAACGGCGGTAACACGGTGCTGGGAGATTGGTTTGAGAAGTTGCTCTCCAACCTTCTGCTGCTGGTGTGGTTTCGACCGCTTCAATTGCTTCATCACAGGGCAAACAGAAAAGGACACGATCTGCGACCGAATGGTTCCAGCGTCTTCGCTTCTCATCCCATTCAATGCTGGCTGATCCCTTGGTCCATTTCATCTCGGTTTCCGATTTGATATATCTGCCTGGCACGTTCCTGAGAGCTTTGCCCATAGACGCTTCGTGCTCTGGAAGCTTGCCGCCAACGTAGAAAACATCCATCTTTTTGTCTGTTTCAGCCGGTGTTTGGTACCTCGACCGTCTCAAAGTACAGTATCTCAAAGTGAAAAATAGGCTATCAGAATTATCAGAACAGAAAACGTCGTTGGTAAAAACAAGAAATGTGTAAGGGCGGTGGAAAGTGGAGACTGAAAAAGAAAACAGCAAGCTTTTCGAGGACATGCTGCTGCACTTGGACGTCCACGGTGCTGTCAAACTGCACCATCAATGCGCTGAAGCGTCCATCTGCTGCAGTCTTGTCTGGCGATTGGCCATAGTAATCCTTTCCCACTGCCCAAATCTGCACGTCCGGCATGGCTTTCTTGTTTGCATCCACAACAGTACCTTGCAGCAGAACGGCTTTGTTTGGACTGCTGTAGGCCATGTCCACATTCCAATAACCCAACTTCTTTACCGGAGCTGCCAGGGACTTCTCTCCTTCTTTGGCGAGGATCTTCATAAACTGCTCAGGTGTGATCCAAGATGCCGAGACTTTCTCTGGGTCAAAATCTAGACCTTCGTCCATGCCCTTCTTCACACGCTTTTTCGATTTCCGTGGCCGGCGCGTGACTGGCACAGCTTCCTTGATCGCGACCTCACGCGCAGTGCGGCGCATGGAGTTCTCGGCGGGGACCCCATCAATCTCCATGTCCGCAGCTTCCAATTTCCATTTGCCGCTGGCAGTGTCGAAGCTCCACATCTCTGGAGTTGCACCCAACTTCTCGGCATTGGCTTTGGCTTCGGTGTGCAAATCCAGAATCACTTCCGAGTCCTCTCGGACCTGTGATCATCTGTGATCATGATCATCATGATGAAGATATAAAATGGATCAAAATTGATAGAGTGATAGCCAGTGATTTGATGATTATTTGATGCCATCTGCATCCTTGGCTTATGATTGTTATGATTCTTTTGAAACGCAAACGGTGAAACCACTGAGACCCTCAGAAAACCTCTTACCTCGTTGAACCATGTTAAACCTCTTTGTTTTGGACGGCTTTACATGACCCCGGACCCAACCGGCCCCACCGGGCCCACCTCCAACTCTTCTCCCTTCTCGTCGGTGGCGTTGATCCACGCAGCCCCCAGACTTTCCAACATCACCTCTGCACCATCAGCACCGATGGCCGAAAAGTCTCCAGGCATCGAAGCCAGGGATTTGGGATCCGTCACGTCGATCACGGAGAGGCTCACTGTGACGGGACCTGTCACGGCTCGGCCATCGGCGTAGGACGAGGCGTTGCTGGGAACCGTCACGGAAGATCCGGTCACTGGATCTTCCACACAACCTCCAGCACTTCCGTCGAAGACGGCAGAGGCTGACAAGGGACGGAGAACCACATTGACGGACTGGTCAGATGAAGATGCTCGGACCATGGTGGGTGCAAAACCTTCACATTCAAAAGATAAACAAGACCAAGAAGAGGATCCAGATGCTTGACTGGCAGTCTCTGGCACATCAGTCTCATCATCCTCAAGTTGAAACTGGCCATCCTCATCTGACAAACAACCGGTGGCTTTCCATTTGATGCTCACATTGCCCAATGGATTGCCTTTCAAATCTGTGACTTGCCCCAAGATCTTTGGGAGTTGCCGTTCCACATCTGGCGGCGCCGGCGCCGGTGGTGACAAGGCTTTCTGAAGCTCCCCCCAGGAGAGGCTGCGATCCCAGACCGCAATGCCAGCCACATCCAACTCATTCCCAGCCCAACCAGCACTACGAAGTTTGCTGCCCACCAAGGAAGTTGGAAAAGTTCCCAAATCCAACAAACCCTCAGCGTCAACGGCCAGCACTGAAGTACCACCTTCAATGGGTCTGAGGAAGACCTGTACCCAGCCCTGCAGAAAGTCTGCAGATAGTTCGTTGCTCTTGTCCACGTTTAAACCTGCTGCACCCATAGATCATCACGGTATTATCATGGTGTACAATATAATCAATATAGAATATCAATGAGATATCATTGATCCATATGATCCGGAACATCCTATTGGATCCTAGTGGAACTGCTCACTGGAACTGGGCTTGCGGTCTCTCACTGTCAAGCTTTGGATTAAACGATTAAACTAACCACATGGAACAAAACCTCCATTGGAGCCAGGAACAGCACAGTTTCGTTTTATCATCTCCAGGCATTGCCAACCAATGCTTGTTGTCATGTCCCAGGAGAATGCTGTCCCATCCGGCTGTTGATCCAGCTCCAGCACGAAAGCAAACTCCTGTGTACTGTGCAGATCCGGCTCCCAGGCGTTGGGCATTGTGAATTGTATGGATTTTGGCAATTCAAGTCAGTATCTGATGGATTCATCTTTCCACTCCGTTTATTGTTAAACGGTTTTAAGCAACATACTGCATTGAATATATCAAATCATATAAGATATATAAGTTATTTAAGTATACACCGTGACAAAATGTTATAAGTTATAAACATAAATCCCATCCAGCAACAGAAGCCATATACATTCTACACATTCCCACCAATTTCACAACGACTTTCATCTCTGTCCTACAGTAAAGGACTCCTTCAACTCCACCAGTCCATTGGGATCCTCCAGAACCCGCAGTCGTGCTTTTCCTGGACCACCCAGCCTGGCAACGGTGGCCATATGTGGCCATGATGGCCATGGCATGGCACTCGGCAGTCCAGGCCTCCAGAAACCAACTCCCTTTTCTGAGCCAGCCACTGGGGCACCGATTTGGAAACCCTCGGGCAGTGTTGCACCTGCAAAGCATGAAATTCACAAAACACAGAGAGTGCAAGGCACTGCAAGGCACTGCAAGGCACTGCAAGACACCAATGTACTGCCAATTTATCACGATCTATGAAGCACCAAAATTGCGTCACCATGGAATCTCCTGTGTTCTGCACATGGCTTCACCACTGCTGTTCATCTCAACATATCTGACATATCTCAACACACCCAGCGGCAACGGTGGCAACTGCGGCAGCTGTCACAATGGCCTGGATACACCGCCACACGATAGCCGGCTGGCCAAGGGAGAGCCCCACCAGTCGTACTCGCGCCGGAGCCCATGGCTGGACTGCGACTTTCCCAATGCCGCCCGTTTTGGCACGTGAATTTCGTGGCTTTTTGGGCAAAACCTACTGCTACTTACTGCTACGTGTCTGCTTCCCCGTGACTTCACCCAAGATAACAAAACAGTCTGCTGTCGAACATTTCACCATTTCCTTTTGGCAATTTGAGTGGTGCTGTCGTTGACAGAACTTGAGCCAGAAATTGAGAAAGATCCATGGAATTACACTACGAAGTGACGGAGTACAGAGTGGTGGATTGGGATGCAGTCATAGTCGCTGTTCTCAGTTCTTAGAATGGATCAACGGAATTCAACGGACATATCTTAAGACTGAATCATCTTTGAAAACCTTGGAATTTGATTTCTTTTCTGCCAAGACACAGGAAGCTCAACTCCAAGGGTCGTTGCGACTTCATGGCACTACGGAACTCTTCCTCAGCCAAATGATCCATAAATGATCCAAATGTTGCAACCGGACATTGAGCCATGGAATATCATGGAAGATCTGAACCTGCAAAGTCCAGAGCGGGTCAGCGAAAAACTTTGTTCTGTGGTCAAATGTGTCAAATATAAAGAAACTTGCTGTCCACTTCGTTCTATAGTTGCAAAAACCTCCAACAACTTTCTTGACAAATCAAGCTGTGACATCCAGTGATCTGCCAAGTTTCAGGGGATAAGCTGCCAGCATCTTTGCCTTGGACCTGCGTCGGACAGGCTCAATGGATTGGGCAACAACCGAAATGACGGAATGCTTTAGGGATGTTTCATCTGATTTCACGACAACTTGGAGCTTCAAACTATTTCACCAGAATGTTTCAACATGTTTGGACCACGTTGTTTCACGTTGTGAGTTTAATCTCTCGTTTGATATGCCTTGAGCTGATTCTTCCCTGCCTTGAGGAGCTGAAAGCCTTCTCTGAGACCATGCTGCGCCGCCCAACTGCCAGCGTCCACTTTCTTCACAAAGATCTGCTCTGCTGGAGGGAAGCAACCTGAAAAAAACATAAAAAACAACCTGAAAAAACAATGAAACACATCTAGCATGGCTCAGGTGGTACCAGATGGTACAAGTATAGGATGATTAGTCATGGATAGTCATGGATAATGACTAATATACTGAATATACTGTCATTAGTTCTCAGTTTCTACCCTTGCTATAGTCATGGAATGTCATGGATGTACATAGCATGGAAGATACAGCGAGGCGTTGGTGGTTACAGGATAGTGCAGCTATGTCGGGACAGCTACCTAGCTGAAGCGGGCTGGTTAGACTGTCATGGACAAATTAAAGAGATACAATAAGACACCATGAATCACCATGGTTTCAGATGGGATAACACCATAATGGACCATATAATATAATTTTCAGATGATACTCCAACATTACCAACATTACCAATCAGCATCCTATTCACCATCGACGGGAGAACGTTTTTGGCCAAGTTGCTGACACCAAATCCCAAGCCACCCTCTGTAGCTGTCAGGGTGATGGCTCCTGCGCAAACTGCACCAACCATCACGAACCATCAGAACCTTAGTTGATGAGATCTCACCAGCCTGACCTGAGATCGCTTTATTATGCTCGATATGCTCGATACTGGGTATATCATATATCTTTTAATCACTGAGAGTATCATCACCCCTGGGTATATCATATAGTATCATATATCATCACCATGGTATCACCATGGTATCACCCCTCAGCCGGTCCTTCTGGTTCTGGTCCTTGCGGTCCTTGCGGTCCTTGCGCCTCTGGCACCGGCACTGGCGGCTCCTGGTGGCCTTGGTGAGACAGTCGCGGCATGCGGCCCAGTGGCCGATGCTAACATCTCTGCGTAGGCTACTTCATCCAATTCATCATGTTCATGCATAATTAAACAAATATGAACACACACACAATATATATATATATATATGATATATGTATGTATGTATGATTAATGATTCAATGATTAATTATATTAATTATTAATTTTGTCACTTATATATTCAGCACATACTCAGCACATTTTTGGCCATAACAATTGAAATGTTTGACTGAAATTTTGAGCAAACGACTTCGGTTCTCTGGCTCCACTGGCTCCACAGGCTCCGCCTACAAGTCTTAAGAGGCAACAAAATGTAACGCTTAGCATTCGGGTGGAAATGAATCTTGGGAGATGAACGAGGACAAAATCGATCAAAATCGGCATTTGGGGCCATGGGCGCCTCTTGGTCCCTCGGTGGTTCCAGCAACAACGTCACAGGACGCTCCTCAATCGGAATCGGGAGCAATCGAGCAGTTACAGCAACATCATCAACATCCTGATTTCGAAGAAACTCCCCTCCAAACTGAGCGAAGACGAGCGAAGACGAGCGAAGACGAGCGAAGACGAGCCTTCAGCTTCTCCTTGATTTCACTGATGTCCTGGGATCACGGATCAATCGATCGATCGACCTTTCACCATCTTCCAGCGTCATCTTCCACCGGGTCGTATCTGTCCATTGGATTACCAAGGTGCAGCCATGGCATCGCAATCGTGTCCGTTGATGGAGATCAAAATGAAGCCTCAACATTGAAAAAATGCTGAAAATTAGATCAAAATTTTAAACATCAAAGAAACATGGGGATAAGATGGGAGAAGATAGGGAAGTTAGCCGATTTTGCAATCCAATGATCCAATGTTATTCAATTATTCAATGTTATTCGTTGATCTGAAAACGCCTGACAGATCTCACCTCCCAAATCATGGTGCCGAGAAACCCGGTGCAACCTGGTGCCTCGGCAGAAGTCAAACACATCGGATCGAAAATGATTGGGGCATGTCAACGTCAGCAAGTTGGCAAAGGGCAAATACCAACAACATGTCAACACAATGCCAACAAATCGGAACAGATTAGATTCATTAGATCCATGATGATCGTGAGATAATCATGACATGCATGTCCAAGTCTTGTCCAAGTCTTGTCCAAGTCTTGGCCACGGAACTGATGTGCAAGGCCCCCTGGTTGCACTTTGGTAACTACCCGGCAGCTGCTCTCCTAAGTTGAAAAAGCTGAAGCAACGTCTGAAACAAAGACATCTAAAAACATCTAAATCCAGGTCCAGCTAAACACATCACCTGGACCTAAACATGTCACCTAAAGGAACGCCCCAAAGGAACGTGAGGTGTTTCTCCAAGTCTCGAAGCCGCAGCCCAGCTTCGCATCTTTGTCAGGCCTTGGCCAACCGGCTTTCGGCTTTCAATTCTGGTGGATTGGCAAGATTTACAGGAACGCGAACGCTGTGAACGCCGTGAACGCCGTGAACGCTGTGAACACCGTGAACGCCGTGAACGCTGTTGGTTAGAGAAAGCGGAAATCAGCTCCCACCAGCTCACTAAAATGCTTCGAGCAGCAAGGATATCGTGACAGAAGCCATGAGGAAGAATGACCGTGGAATACGGGCCGGCTGTAGTCAAAGAAATGCTGTCAAGTCTGCATGGGTACTGCAAAAAATCGCACATACAAATTACACAAAAATCAAATAGCATCATGCCATGCTGATAAAGCCGATGTTAAAAGAATGTAAAGATATGTAGCGTATTCTTGGAAAATGTTTATAACGTATATTCTTAGTATTCTTATCAGAGTCCATTTCGTTGTGAATGTGCTTTGGGTCCCAATGTGTTGACAGAGCTGACGGGGCGAAGCTAAGCCATGAACAGCATCAATGCCAGCAGCAAAGGCAAACATGTCGAACCACTGAACGGGTTGGGAAAATGATGTTCCACAGCACACATGATACCAGTACCTGACACACACACACAACAATGCAACAATGCCGCAAACCGATGCCGCTGATACCTTTCAAAGATTTTCAAAGTCTCGGTGACAAACATGACTAACATGACACACATTTACGAATTTACGAATTTTACGAGGCTCTTCCAGCCCCAAGCGGCCCCAAGCCTCGACATCACACCGGTTGTCCTCAGGCACTGCCCCCAAGCTGGGTGGCACAACTTCTCATGTGACACCTGACCCTAAGAAAGCGTTGAAGTCAACTCAAGGATCTCAAGGGTAGGACTATTAGGACTAAAGATTATTAAAGCCTTGACATCTCAATTTTGATGTCTTTGCGAGCTTCATCTGCGGTAGAAGAATATCAAATGCACTTTGGGCACCAGTGGACATCGACACCAGTTTCAAGCTAGCCTCTTTGGCGACAAATCGGCAGCAGGAAACAGGCTTGGCACTGACTCAACCAGCCTCACTGTCACCAGATGGCTCCAAATCACCAGGAATCACCAGGAACAACCTGAGGAACCCTGCAACCTCCTGCGACGGTAAGCCAAACCTGTACGCCTTTCAAAGCTGCATGGGATTTGACACTAAACTATGCAAAGCCTGCATTTGTTTTAGGACAACAGTTTGAAGTCGTAAGTTCATGTAAGTTCGTCACGGCTAGCGTCACCATCATCTCCCACCTGCAAGAAAGGAGATGCCAGCAGAAAAAATGCATAAAGCGTGGTGAGAGTAAACCACTGAGGCACTTGACGGCACTTCTTACAAACCTTCCGGGATCTTCCGGGATCTTCCGTGTGGAAAGCATGGGAGAAAAAAAACGTTGCTCCCTTTAACTTGTGCTTTAGCCTTCCATGCTCCATGCAAAGTCACCTGCGTCGGGAAAAATTACTCAAAGGACCTTGAAGATTCATGTAGAAAGGATTGGCTGATTGGCCAAATAGCTCATTGCTTGAATGACCGGCCCATAAGCATTGAGTTTCTAAAGCGAGGTCAAATAGAAGCCTTTTCACGTGCGAAACTCATGTAGCTGATGCTGACGCAGGGCAAGCCATGGCAAGCCTGCATGTTGCACCTTTGAGAAAAGATTAGAAAAGTGAGACCAATGCCTTTAGCAAAGTACGCCGAGCATGGCAAATGCTAAGAACAAAGCAAGTCTCCAGTATCTCTGCGCCTGCATCTTAGGGTTGCAACTGTTGCAACTGCTGGGACGCTTCTTTCACCGCAGGTGTGGTGGGCGTGGTCACCCGTGACCCGCTGTTGGCATCTGTCTCACTCTCGACGGGCCGCTGCCACTGGGAACGTCCGGAAGTGTTGTTCCAGTAGTACCTTAATTTAGCGATGCCGTCCTTTGAATTTTGAATTCTGTCGCAATCGGCCTGTCCCAAAATGTCCCAAATGCACTGAGCATAAGAACAACAAAAGCCCTTGGCCGACCCTGCTCGGAGTGTCCCCTTGATCTGGGTGTGACAGGGTGTGACCGCACAACATAAACAACACTGACAGCAGGTCAGAAGTGACACAACTGCAACCGAGCCCAACCGAGCCCAACCGAGCCCAACAGGCAACAGGCAGACCTGCTCCTGAAATTTCTGCCCATTCTGCCCAGCAGCCAGGCACTTTGACTTGCATCAAAATGTTTCTCCCATCCCGATGGCAAATCTTCGAGTTCCTGTCGATCCAGTGCCGTAAGAACTTGTCAAGCTTCCTATCTACATCAACTGACTCATTCGAATCATTCGAGGCCTCGCCAGGTTCTGTGGCTGCTTCCTGGCACTTCATGACATCAAAAACCATCAAACATCACTAAAAATCAACAAAACTCACAGACATAATGAAAATTGAAGCGGAACATCTTCGAACGTTTTCGCAGACATTTGGCAAAGGTCTTGGAGGGTGTGTCTTTCCATTCGGGATTCGGCCTGAGTCACATCAGCCACATCTTCTCCGTTTCCAACCAGCCTTGGAACTCAGCCGTGCTGATCTGCATCGAGGTGGTTATGAACAAATTACAAATACAATAAATATGATAAATGATAAATATAATTTCTATATAATTTCTTTATAGTACCAGTAAAATAAAATCAATAAATCACAAGGTGCATTCAAGACTTGCAAAGACTGGCCTGTTTTGCCAGTTGAATCTGGACATATCTGGACTAAAGGTGCCGCCAGAAAGTAACCAGCACAAGCTGGCCATTGCTGACAAGCCTGGGCTTCTGGCATGAAGTCTTCATTGAGGAGCTCAGATGCACTGAGCCGCTTTCCTTCCGGAACATGTTTTCTGTTCACAGGGGAAAAACTGGGAACACCACAACTGGATCTTGCAAATAGGCTAGGTTATATAAACACATATAAATACCATAAATAGGCACCACATGGCACCACTATCACTCAGGTTTGCGTGGCAGTTGGATAAACATGATTAAGCACAGACTTCAGCAATTTTGCAGTCTCACATTTTTCGAGCGGACAGGACATTGTGAGGACGGCACAGCTCAAACCAAAAAACCGACAATCCGAGTAGCGATGTCTGCATCTGTCAGAAGATACGAATCTACTGGCTTCGTCTTCACAGCTTTCGCGTACAATTCTGCAACTTTGCTGCATGTAGTAACGCGTTTCGGTGGATCATGCTTGCCCTTGGTGTGATAAGGCCAAAGAAAAAGGACTTTGCCTTTGAAACCTTTCACATTGTTTCCCAAGGACGAACCATCTAGGCTCTTAGGAAATGTACCATCAAAAAACCATAGCCAAGGCCCCGTGTACTCCTGCAATGCAAAGTTAGGATCTTTCTTCATCTTTGCCTTGTACTGAGCTTCATCCATCTTGTTCAACCTGTTTTCCAGGACCAAGTTGCTTGCTCGCTTTGGATTCGCAATCTTGTACCTTACAGCCCGCACTGCACCCCAGTCTTGACCATACAAGAGTGGCTTGGCTAAGCCAAGCCAATCGCAAAGCTCCAACAGAACTGCGACATCCGAATCCAAGTGTTTTTCGGCGCTTCCGGGCAATCTGGGTGCCAGCACCTGGCAGTTGATGTCCGTCAGTGCCGTGATGAGGTCTTGCAACTCTTCCAAACCATTCCCTAAACCACCAAGAAGAATCACTGTCTCTTCAGCCGCTGACTTCCAGGTACCCCAAACTTCCACATCACCAGAGGTCAAACCAACTGATCCTTTCCCCCCAGTGAGATTCAACTGATTTCCGGCTTGGGCAATCTTCTCTCTCTCCTGAGCTGCTTGGTCTTGTGTTTCCTTCTGTTCTACCTTGTTCTTTACGTGCGATGCCTGCATGGCAAAGCGAAGAGTGCTGATGCTCTCACTCAAGGAGTCTGCAGCTTGTGTGACACATGCAATAAGAGCAGTTTTACTGTTACCACCCAAACCTGCTTTCAGCAACATCGTCAGAGGTGAGGCATTGTAGGGGATGAAGACCTTGCTCTGATTGATCTGATTGGTGTTATTGGTGTCGGCTTCAATGAGAGACATCACGACTCTCCCCAAGGCCGTCAGAGACAGATTCACGTTGGTGGCCTCGGCAAAGCCGTCACCAGTGACTCCACTCCGTGCCACCCGCTCACTGCCGGCCAGATCGACGATAAACATCGAGGAGAAGATCTCGCCATCGCCGCCATGTTTCAATCGCAGCATCAAAATGGCATGGCTACGACTGGAGACTTCATTCATGTCTTGTGCTCTCGTAGCACGTCGTGTGGCTCCTGTGGCCACAGCTTTGAGAATCTGAGCGGCGGAGGTGGCTCTGTGGCTGGTCAAACCAAAGAGCTCAACTCCAGCTTTGCCCTCGACAAGTTTCCCAAGACCTGGTGTATCTACCAACAAATCCTTGAAGTCGTCCAAGTAAAGCTGCACGTATTCATAGTGTAACTCTTTGTCTGTTGGCAATCTTTCAAAAATGTCTGACAAACTTCTGGTCACGATTCCAGGATCCTCTCTGGGACCAAAAATGGTGTAAGTCTTACCGGTGCCAGTTTGCCCATAGGCGAAAATCGTGACATTGGTTCCGGTCAAGAAGTCTTGAACAAATGGTTTAGCGGTGGCATTGTAAATAGCCTCTTGACTCATAGATTGCTCGAACACACGATTGAACACATAGTTCCCTTTCATGCTGGAATCACCACCTTGCACTGAAATACGCTGAGGTGGCGGGTCACGCGGAAAATCGGTGTCGGAGACAGCGAGGCAATTCTCTGATCCTGCTTTCAATTCCCTTTCTAAAAGTGGCCGGATTCGGATGAAGACCGAAAATGTGTCATTGATTTCGCCCATTTCAATGGAAGTCATCTCTGGCCCCAGATGCAGACCTGTCTTCACAGTCACCTTCCTCGGTGCCATCTGGACATAGTCCAAGAGTTCCTCAAAACATTCCGCCGATGCTCGAAAAACCAGTGCATGGCCGGCCACTGCCAAGGCAGTCTTCTCCAAGCTGCCTATCCACCAGCTGCCATCCTTCATGCTTTTGATTGGAGTGGGGCCATCTGCATCCTTCACTTTCCAAAGGACAAAGGTTCCCAACAAACCCATACTACTGGGGTCTAGGAGCATCTGTGAAAGTTGATTGAGGCCAGAAAGCATCCAGGGCGGCTGAGTGGGATAAAACTTTTCACAACCACACAGCATGATATCAGCCCCGCGTGCTTCAAGGTTCTCTCGAAGTCCCTTAGGGACTTCTCCAATCTGTACATTCAGCAGCACGTGATGGGCTGCAAATGGGGCAGGGTTTTGCGCATAGGCTCGCAAAAAGGCACAGGCACCAATACCCTCAGCAAAAACTGAAACGCTGCCGTCAGGTGCCCCGAGGCACTCCATGAGACGCAAGAGTAGCTCTCCACTACAATTTGTAGACCAATCTTTTCCACCTTTTCCACTTGCACGGCCAAAGCCTGGGAGATCCAGAGCCACGACATGAAATCCTTTCTCTGCCATTGGCAGCCAAAAGTGGCTCCACAAAGCCATGCAACGATCATCACCAAAGCCGTGAAGACATAAAGCCACTCGAGTCACTCGATGCGGAGTTTCAACTGTTTCAACTGCCAAGCATCGAAGAGGCATGGTGTACTCGACACTTCCAAAGGTGGTCTTGGCTGTGTATCCGACCAAATTGGACATCAACCTCTTTTCGTCCTCGTTAAACAAGGACCCCTGGAAGAATGCATCGGCATCATCCAGATCTTGTGGCTCCAGTGACATCTGCCCAGTCGACACTGGAGCATAGGCAGCATAGGCGCCATCGATGGCACCCAGCGACGCACCAGAACCCATGGTGTGGATATCAGATCTGGGTTGCACAATTCAGGCAATTCAGATTAATTCAGCATGTCAAAATATGTCAAAATCGATTTTGCTTCTGATAGCTCTGGGTGATTTTAGTGAATTTTAGTGAAGCTGGCAGGCCTGACGCGTTTCACACCAATTCTCTTGACTGTTTTAGGTGTGATATGGTGTGATACTTGTGGATGATCGATCTGACTAAGTTGGCCGAAGGGGCTTTGCCTTCAGCTGAGCCATTAGACCGGACACGTTGCTATGACGTTGATATGAACCGCACTATGCGGTAGGAATCATATGAAGTCTATTGAAGTCTTACTGCAGGTACGAGTCGTAGTCCCAACGTGTCTGAGTGTTGAATTTGTGATAATTTGTGATAATTTGTGGCTTGAGATTAACTTCAGATGCCTCAGTGTTTGGGTCCTGGGTCCAGCTGCGTGCAGCGCCGGATGAAGTTCTTGCACTTCAAGGAGACTGTGTCCTTAATGAAGACAGCACGAAAACAGCAACAAATGCCAAGATTTGGAAAACATCGGAAGACTGAACATCACTGAACCATATTGAACTTCATCTTGGCTACACTGAGAGGCTGAGATAGTCAGTAAATGTCAGTAGTCACACTAGTCACAACAGAGATTGCCAAACCTTGGTTGAGATGAACGGAACTGAACCCCCGAATGCCGGGCCATCTTAAGCGTCTTAAGGCACTGGCAGGGATGGGAGGCAACTCCCCAGACATGCCAATCTTCAAGATCCTCAGACTGATCAGACCATGTCAGACCATGTCAGACCATCTCAGACCATGTCAGGGTACCATATGTACCAGGTGACCGTTGTGTGGTATACGATATGTATATATATATATATATATGGATATGGATATGGCGTATACGGCGTATACTGCGTATACGGCATGCATCGGCATGCCGATTGACGGGAATTGGCTCCGTGCCAGGTGGCGCTGCCATGAGATTGTCAAAGTGGCCCCATGGAGAATCCGCCGTGGCCATCCTGGGGTGTCATGGGGGATCTGCCAGGGATGGCTATGGCTATGGATGGCCATGGCATGATCCGTAGCCAAAAGTGGAAAAGGTGAGCCCCAAATCCGCCAAGAAGCTCGATAACTAGGCATCCAAAGCTCCAAATATCACCTGCAGAGGAATTCCATCAACTCTGATGTTATTTGTATTTATTTGTCACATATTTGTCACTTTTTGTCTGCATCTAAGCGAATGTTAGAACTGTTAGCCTGCTCTTCCGAAGCGAGAGTGGGTCAGAACCTGCCGGAGATGGAGCGACTCGCAACGCAGAATCAGGAACTCAACTTGGTTTGAATATGTTTGAATCATTCAGAAATCATTGATATCATTCATTCTAAAATTCTAACCCCACGACTATTTTCCGCAGAACCTAACGTTCGCCCATGATGACATAATATATCTCAAATTTCCCACGGTTTTACCACATGCTTCATCCGCGGTGCTAACCGCCTTGCAGGGATGGACGGTGCACAAGGTGTGGCCCCTCGCCACGCGTACGACATGAAATTTGCTTCATAGCTCGTTTCACAATAGTTTGCGGCAACAACCCTTCGCAGACTTCGTAGGGTTCCGTGGAAAAGAAGGGCCGTTTCGTGCGAGAAAACACAGGCTCCGGGCAACCGTCCGGATCTGTGCGGACTATTTTACACTTTACATATCTTTACATATTCTACCAACCATCTGCCAACTTACCATAACTTACCATAACTTACCATAGCGGCTGCCCCTTGCACCATCCATCGCCACCTCGGGTGCCATCCATGGAATGGAACCTTCGATGGTCACAGCAGTGGTCTCCTGAAGAGGCTCCATGTGGCCACGTACAGAACATGATAGTTAGATATAGTTAGTAGAATATAGGGGCCAAATATGTTCAAATCTGATTTGCGAATATTTGCGATGCATGTCCCATCATTTTCCAATCCAAGAGTTATTCCCTTGTTATTCCTTTGTTTTTCACAGAGAACTTCTGCTTTCCCCGTCCTTTGCTCTCTTGGAGCACCCAAAGTCTGCCAGCTTCACCAGGGAATCGACTCCCACCAGGACGTTGGCGCCCTGTCCATGCTGACCGTGAACAGCGATTTTTTTCAAGCTATCCCAAGACATAAAAACAGTTAAAAACATCTGTAACTATATGAACTCATCTATAATATATGCAGCATATTATATGCATATTATATGCATATTATATGCATATTATATGCATATTATATGCATATGTGAATATATGCAGATGATTCAGATGATTGTATATGTATATATTTGTGACACATCTCAGGAGGGCAACGAGGTGCCTTGATATCTCGGTGCAAAATGTAGGGGTTCTGGGTGTGGAGATATTCCAGCCCTAGGCGTAGCTGGGCTGGAGAACAGGCCAGCAATGGAAAGCCCGCGGTCTTCCAAAATTAAACTTAATATACCGATATACCTGTCATATACCTTTCATTGCCTTCATCACCCTCCATCAACCCCAAGTAATCCCAGGTATAAGAAGTATAGCATTCACAGAAGTCATGTTGTGCTTCGGGCGCTGGGATCTCTGGGGATCCTTGCCAGAGAGCAGCTGCTGCCTGACAGCTGAAGCTGCACCAGCACGATCTGTATGAACATCACATGGACAGGCTGGACAGGGTAGAATCACGTAGAATCTCAGTGTCTCAGAGTACGACGTATAGCGTGCCATGAGGCTCTCTTCCAAAGGTCCGAAGTTCGAAAGCACCTGCGCAAGGCAGATCTTGGCGGATCTTGGCATCCACCCACTTCACGGCGTTCCGCTGGTGCGCCTGGGACAGGGAGCCACCTGCCATGTATTCCAGGTACATTTGCAGGTGGTTCTCGTCGGACCAATGGCAGCCATAGTAGGAAACGATGTGCGGATGCCTCAGTGGTACTCAGCCAGTGGTACTATGTGGTACTTCAAAGCTTCTGCGTCGTACTGTTAGGCGTACTGCATGATGATTTCACAAAACTGTGATCGTTTCTCCTAATCTTTGGGAAGACCAAGTCACCTGAGACTACTCATGAGGTCAATCTCGTTCTCCAACTGCACCTGTGGTATGAGAATTAAACCTTACAAAGGAATCCTCCAAGGAGTTGTCTCCCATTCTCTCTCTCTCTCGCTCCATTGTCTGATTGGTACCTTCAGCTTCTCATCTGGCTGGCGCTTAACATCAATGTACACTTCCTTCAAGGGCTTCACAGTCACGGTTCCACAAATTAAAAACAATTTCCTTGTCTCCCCTCACCACCACAAAAACTTTTGCGCAAGGGACAGCCCTTGGAATGTCACGGAATAAGATAAGATAGCTGATGATAGATGTACTGCATAATCGTATGTGTATATAATATATATACGTATATATATATATATTGATATGTTGGTATGCTATGGTATGGCATGGCATGTTTTGTGATGTTATGGTATAGTGTGGTGTGGTCTGGTCTGGAGTGGTATGGTATACGGTATGGTATGTGATGGTATGGTATGGTATTGTTTGTATGCGTACATTTAGGTATGTATATCTATCTACCTACAAACATGAAAGCCTATTGAACCATTCATGACTAGGTCATGGGTGTCGAGAACGATACCGGAAAGCATTAGTCATTGGGTCCTTCACAGCGATGACCATTCCAGTCTCGTGGTGCATTGCTTTGAACACACTACCGAATGAGCCTGAGTTTGGGCTGTTTGGGCACACAGATTTTTGCGGCAAAACATGTCACCACTCCACTCGTTGCCAACTGTCAAGCACACTAAGCACACTCATCATTCTCATACGCGTGAGTCCGACGATTCGATGGACAGTATGACAGTATGAGTACAGTATGAAACTGTGAATCTCGATATATCTCGATCTATGCTGCCCACCATGGCCAATGCTGTCTCCACGTTGAAGAGACGTGGGATCAAACTTCATTTCCAGAGCCTCGGATCCGCTTCCAGCAGCTGAAGCCAAAAGACTGTCAACCACCGGGAGAAGATGGGGGAAGTGCAGCCGTCAGACGCGGTTCTCGCATGTTCTCACCGTTTATCTTCTCACATCTCGCCAATGTGTGATTTCTGTTTGATTGCCCATCTTTTGGTAAGCGGCCGGTTTCTCCTCCATTGGTCCCTGCACCTGCGATGATCACACTAATGCAGTGGGGATAACAAACCATTGAGCCTCTGTGAATTGTTAGTATACATATGCGTATCCCCCCACACACGCATAAACAAACAAATACATGTGTATACAATATTAATATGTTAATTAACATTATATATAATTATATATTGTATAATGATATATATATATATATCTATGTACTCTATGTACTCTATGTACTCTATGTACTGTATGTACTGTATGTATGGTATGTACTGTATGTACTGTATGTATGGTATGTACTGGATGTATGGTATGTATGGTATGTATGGTACGTATGGTATGGTATGGTATGGTATTGTATGGTATGGTATGGTCTGGTCTGGTATGTATGGTATGTATGGTATGGCATGGCATGTTTTGTGATGTTATGGTATAGTGTGGTGTGGTCTGGTCTGGAGTGGTATGGTATACGGTATGGTATGTGATGGTATGGTATGGTATTGTTTGTATGCGTACATTTAGGTATGTATATCTATCTACCTACAAACATGAAAGCCTATTGAACCATTCATGACTAGGTCATGGGTGTCGAGAACGATACCGGAAAGCATTAGTCATTGGGTCCTTCACAGCGATGACCATTCCAGTCTCGTGGTGCATTGCTTTGAACACACTACCGAATGAGCCTGAGTTTGGGCTGTTTGGGCACACAGATTTTTGCGGCAAAACATGTCACCACTCCACTCGTTGCCAACTGTCAAGCACACTAAGCACACTCATCATTCTCATACGCGTGAGTCCGACGATTCGATGGACAGTATGACAGTATGAGTACAGTATGAAACTGTGAATCTCGATATATCTCGATCTATGCTGCCCACCATGGCCAATGCTGTCTCCACGTTGAAGAGACGTGGGATCAAACTTCATTTCCAGAGCCTCGGATCCGCTTCCAGCAGCTGAAGCCAAAAGACTGTCAACCACCGGGAGAAGATGGGGGAAGTGCAGCCGTCAGACGCGGTTCTCGCATGTTCTCACCGTTTATCTTCTCACATCTCGCCAATGTGTGATTTCTGTTTGATTGCCCATCTTTTGGTAAGCGGCCGGTTTCTCCTCCATTGGTCCCTGCACCTGCGATGATCACACTAATGCAGTGGGGATAACAAACCATTGAGCCTCTGTGAATTGTTAGTATACATATGCGTATCCCCCCACACACGCATAAACAAACAAATACATGTGTATACAATATTAATATGTTAATTAACATTATATATAATTATATATTGTATAATGATATATATATATATATCTATGTACTCTATGTACTCTATGTACTGTATGTACTGTATGTATGGTATGTACTGTATGTACTGTATGTATGGTATGTACTGGATGTATGGTATGTATGGTATGTATGGTACGTATGGTATGGTATGGTATGGTATTGTATGGTATGGTATGGTCTGGTCTGGTCTGGTATGGTATGTATGGTATGTATGGTATGTATGGTATGTATGGTATGTATGGTATGTATGGTATGTATGGTATGTATGGTATGGTATGGTATGGTATGGTATGGTATGGTATGTGTGTGTATGTATGTTAGTATGTTAGTAATGTAATGGTAATGGTAATGTAATGGTAATGGTAATGTTACGGTATGGTATGATATGTATACACGCTTGGCAGAGAAATGCCATTAACTAAATGGAATGATATAAAATTCATGGCTTGAACTATTGTGAATAGTAAATTTTGAGCCTCCCTCTGCCGATGGTTGTATCAGAATAGGGACCCAACATCAACAACAGTTTCTGGATCACCTACTCCTTCCACAAGTCACCCAACATCGCAGGCACATACGTTCGATTCAAAGACCATCAAATGCCAATGTTTTCTTTGCAATGTTCCAGGCCCACATACATCATCTTAGATGTTTACCTGAGACCATTTCAGACACTCTATCAATATGTAGATACTATATACTGTATATATATATGTGTGTGTGTGCATGCATATATCAATGATATATGTATGTAGTATGTATATAACACACATATATATATATATTAATTATATGACCATATGGATATGTACATAATCTGAATATGAAAATTATATCTTTGTATATCATACATCCCAGATACCACTGCCACCGTGCAAGCTTCGGCGCCTGGATCTCGGCCACGCCTTGGGCACCACGGGTACAGGTCAACGTGACCTCCGTGGCGAAGCCGACCTTCACCATGGGCTGCCGCTGCTCCGCCTGGGATGGTCATTGATGTCATTGGGAGAAAGACTTAAAGCAAAAAAAACATCTTTTCCTAAGATATTGGTGTTGGTCTTGATATATTTGTGATATATTTTTTGGGTTGATTCGTATTGCTGCAACTGGTCTTGGTTGCTCTTGTGATGTTCCTGCTTTGAAATATGAGACTGTAGCGGGTCCAATAGTTTTGGTTCAATCCCACTCTCCAAGTTGCCTCTTTCAGGTAGTTCCGAACGTCCTCAGCACACAAAGTTGATATCAAAATGGATGGTGGAGATTGTTGGTGCTGGTCCGGATCGCCGGTTCATATGGTTCATGCACAGCAAAATGGTGAACGATAAAGACCGGTGAAATGTTCGATATATACAACACTTAGAAAATGTATAAACGTACAGCACTAAAAGCGAAGCACTAGGTTGTTGCCCACCATGCAAAAGATAAAAACACAACTTTTTTAAACAATGTCCCAAGGTAATCAAACGGGGCAGGTGAAAATCTTTAACCATTTTATCCCCCAAGAAGATTTTCTCTGAATTCAACTGCAGACAAATGTACACAGGATAGCTTCTCCTATTTCTCCTGGGGCCATGTTCCTTAATTATCTTTAATTATTTTCCAATGCCATCCAATGCCAACATTTTTGCCCTAGACCCTATCATCTCTCTTAACCTCAGTTCATCATCTCATCCATTCTCATCCCTTAGGATTTGGATTTGGACAAGGTGGGTAGGCGATGCCATGCGATGCCGAGTCGCGCTTTCGTTGGTGACAGCCTCTGGCAACTCGACGCCGAGCTGTTGAAGCTGCGAGCCCAGTTTCACCTCGATGCACTCAGCTGGACTCGGACGCTGAATCGCTGCCAACGGGACACCAGATGGGACACCAGATGGGACACTGTCTTCGTTTGAGGTTTCACTAGATTTCATGAGATTTCATCACTTCTTTTGTGGAGTCGAAAGACATCGAAACAATGCGAAACATCCCAAGATCTCCGATTCGAGTGGCCACTGCCGCCGACTTTCGTGGAGCGCTGGGTACACTGGGCGGGCCTTGCAGGTCCAACTGTTTTCCAACTTTCAACTGATGCTCACTTGGTCCATCATTTGGGTTCAACCATTATGTAAGATAATATGTAAGTTCTGATGTCACTTGTCATTTGATTTCACCACATTGATTTTGGGGTTTCTCATGGTTTCTCCATGTTTCTGGGACATGCTTTCAGATCACGGTTGGCACTGCGGCGCTGCACTTGACCACCCCCAGGCCAACCGGCCTATCCCCAGGCCTTTCCGTTCTGCTTCGCGTTCTGCCTCTGCCAGGAGCGTCTTCAGCTCGCTCTTTTCCACGATGGAGCCAGGCACTCTGAAGCCTAACCTCCACAGCTTCGCGCTGTCAATGCTCGATGAATGATGGGTTGAACATGTTGAAAGGAATCAGTTGTGAACATGAATGTTCATAGTCGTGCCTACACCTCACTTTTTTCAACGAGCTATGAGAAGCTATGTCACTTGTGTAGACCGGATATCTAGTGACATGAACATCCATGATATCACATGACAACATATCAAAATCGACTAGAAATGGAAACACATCATATCAAAACATCTTGATAACATATCAAACATCATATCATGTCGGAGACGTTCCGGGACGTTCCGGGGCTCCGGGCTGCCGCAGCCGTCGCTTCATTTCTGCTACGGAGCTGGAAGCGGACGGCGAGGCATCTTCCGTGCCTTCGGCTCTGGTCACCGCTTCACCCGATACGAACCCGGTATGTTTATACATTTTATAATATATTATGATATTATGTATGTTTCACCTGATGTATCCTGATGTTAATTTGGCATAGTGCGCCTGGCTGTTGGGCCTTGGCGGCATCTTTGGCTGCCTACGAGACATCACCGTGTCACCCGCTGACGACACGAAAAAACAAATGAGAACTAGAACAGGTCGGCTGACACAGCTGACGCCAGCTGATGCCTTCTGCCTTTCCGCTTCCTCCACTAAAGCCTCTAGCTCTTTCTTCCTCAGCTTTGCTGTAGCATTGCTGCTGCTGCTGGTTCACAGCTTCAAAAAACATCATACACACTGCATTAAATCATATTCAATCCATTTTGATTTCGGATTCTGAGTCTGAACTACTTGATCTAATTGCAGTTCTAGCTGGCCATTGTAACATATTGTAACCACTCCCTCCAAATCCAAAATGGATTGGCGCAACTTGACCTTGCAAGTGTCTCCACCACATTCGCGGGGAGCTTCCATCCCATATCACGTAGACGAGCCTGCATAAATCACCAAGCTTTTGGATCTTTTGGTTTTTGCTGCCATCTGCTCTTTGAAGCTCAACACCAACAACTGCGGAGGGAAGGGAATTGGATGAAGTTGGGCTCCCAAAGTTGAGACGATCTTCGGTGTACCTTGAGCTCAGCCACTGTACGAGATGGGGACGCAAGCAAGTTCAATGGCCTCAGCTTCGCGCACTGTGCTCTGGTGTGCAGATTCTGAGTGGTCTGAGATGGGGATCTACATGGATCCACGAAACATCAATTTGACTGAAACATGCAGTCAATAGTCAAATTCAGTCAATAAGAGTTGAATTCAAATCATTCAAATTGACCCCAGAATCTTCAGAGGCTCGGCCTCGCATCCTACGCGTGGTTCGAAATCAACAACCAGTAACCATCAGTAACCATCAGTAACCATCGATCCTCGTTGCCTCGTTACGTCGTTACGTCGTTCTCGTCACAAGGTCCTGGCTCTGTCTTCGGCGTCGAGGGGACCTCAATTTGAGGTGGATCCACCTGCAACTCATACCTTGGCGCAAAAGCTCCGTCACGTAGAAAGAAAATGAATGAAAATGACATAAACAATACATAACAATACATAAACATCATAAACGCAGCTCGGAACTCTTGAAATCATTTTCGAAATGTCATCGTGGCTCCCTGTCAGCTTTTATGTAGCTTTTATGTCGGAATCCGTGGAAGGGCTCAGCTGGTGCAAGACAAAATGCCGCTTTGCTGGTGCGGCGCGGATACATCCCGCACCCATGGCACGAAGGGCATGGGTGTCGACCGAAAGTCACACGCCAATCTCTTGTGTCTCGTGGCGAGGAAAAAACCGAGTCTCTTTGAAGACGCTGAGATCACGGACATCGTGACATCATCTTCTGGCAGATTGTGAGTCTCTCTCTCATTTTCTGGCAGATTGTCGTGCATTGTGGGATTTTGAACATGAAATTTGGAGAGCTGGAGCTGATAAATTTGGCTGCTAGCCGAAACAGCGATCAGATTTGTGAAGGGCTCAACTTGTGTCAGTTCCGCTCCGGCTTCCAGGTCGAATTCATGACATCAGGGCATACTGGGTCAATCTGCTAAGTATCTGGGTGATTCTGGATGTATCTGGGCCAATCTGGAACTCTGTTAGAAATCGAGTGTGAAATTGTGCTTTGTCTCCCGAGGCGATGTGCCTTGTTCCCAGGTGCCTGCAATGGGCCAATTCAATCCACGCCAGGCAGCCTTTGACTTGCGAGTCCGGCCCAGAACCCATGCCGCAGGCGCACCTGTCACGCGATGTGAAGTCTGTGAAGTCTGTGAAGTCTGTGAAGCTTCTTGATACTGTACCATACTGTACCGGCTGAGCTGGGAATCAACAAATCGCTTTTCGCCTGGCCGCACCAGTCACCTGCAAGACTTGCAAGAGTAAACTAACCGTTTGTATCGCCGAAGGCTCGCTTCAATGACATGGAGCACAAATCAATTGCAAGTCTGGGGAGCATCCAATTGGATCCAATTGGGTCTTGCATATCTTGCATCGTGCTCTTTATGCTCTTTTTATTCCGCGCAGACTGCACGACGAAGGTGCTCATGGCTCAATCTTAATTCTGGCTCATTCCAAGCGCGTGCAACTTGCGCAACTGCATCAAACTGGGCAACATCAGAGTTGCTGCTGAGCTATTCCGGATGTGACACCGTACAGCCGGAGCAACATCTTCCGCCGCAGCAAAAGGAAGAAAGCGGCTTCGTTGTCTGAGTGCGCTTTCGGATGTTACACACCATTAAGTAGATTTATGATCGCATCTCTTATGATCACTAATGATCATTTAGAATCTATGATTCGTGATTGTGTATGCAGTGGCTGAAAAAAGGCTTTCATGCCTTCAATGGTGGTATTTGACATGGCTTGGACATGCTTGGACGTAGCTCTGGCGGCTTCAGCCTGCGCAATTCACATCTTCGGTGTGATGTCCAAATTACGGGCCGTTGTAAGGGGCGCTGTCTTTAGTCGACGATCACGGGACCTCCTGCTTGCTTGTAGCCCTGGATAAAGGCTGCAGTCAGGTCATCCATCCTCAGCCATGGCCATGGCACGGTCATGTCTCTAGGATAAGTTGATACAGCTGAGAGATGCTGAGAGGCCATCCCTTGACTTTTGTGTTAACTTAAACTGTGTTGGTTAAAACTGTTTACACATGTGTACATCCAATACATCCAGTAAGGCTTTGAAGTGCTGTGGGCATCTCTTCCATAGCACGGAACAAACAGCGATGCCCAGCACCCCGGAGCTCCCGGCAGTTGCTCGTTGTAGCCTTTCTTCAACAAACCCATTGCTTCTCGAAAGTGCTCCTCACACAACACTGACACAACACTGACACAACCACGCACTGCAAGACCCTGCTGTGTTCCTGGGATATTGTGCCACTTAGATCCAATTAGTTGTTTTGGGATTTGCTCACTGCATCTTACTGCATCTCACTGCACAGTAGACTATGCAAGGTATGCTAGATGCCAAACTGTCAGCCCTCGCAACGAAGTTTGTTGAACTTTGTTCTACTGCCACTGCGCGCTGCAGGCTCTCCACATCGTTGTCCATAGTGGGGATACCCATTCCACCAACGTCCTGATTGTGCAAAGAGCAATGAGAAACTGAACATGTGAAGGTGGCAATAAAATAGCCGCCAATAATACTCACCTTTGGGTGGATTGATATGGATTGTCATGAGTTGAGATTGTTTGGAGCAGTTGACTGTACTTGCCAAGATTCGATGAAACAAATTGCACCAGTCACCTCATCGTAGAAAATGTTGAATGGCTGGAAGTCCTTAGCGAAGAACGAGCCAACATTCCTCTCCCAGTGATAGAAAGGCCAATAATACGACTGACCTTCCCTGGCAACCAAGTTGTCAGCCAACACATCTTGAGACTTTTGCATACTTTTGCGATCAAAGCAGACTTTATGCTCAATCAACACATATCGAAACTAAGTTGCAACGCTGACATTTATGCACTTTCACCCTGTTTCACCCTTCGGAGCAAATCATGTTCCACAAATTTCTACAATGCCTTGCTGTACAAGTCAAGCGTCCCCGTGCTGCTTGCCGTACCGTTCGTGAAAAGATGCCAGCTGCCGCCCCAAGGACTCCCAAAGCTGTCTGAGCAAAGGATCTTCTGAAGGCTCCTGCAATATGTCACAGTGGACATGTCGACATGATATGCAGAGACTCTTGGTTCAAAATGTGTTTGAACGTGTTTGACTGGATCTTGTGCATCCTACTCTTGATGCACATATATATATATGTATAATATGTATATACATTATATTAATAATATATAATACCTTATATACCTGTTCGATATGTATCCGGATCCTGCTGGGCATAGTACCATCGGCCGAGCACCTCGGCCAGTCGCTCTCCTGGGATTTTGCGCATGACCTGAGCGACGCGGAGCTACGTGGAGCTACGCAGCTGGAGATTTGTCGCACCCGGTTTCTGCCAAGAGGCGATCAGGTCGTATCTCTTGGTTCCATCCGTTGAGTAGCAACCTTGGCAACGACCCATCAGTTTAGTGAACATATGTGAATATGATGAGGCTTCGATACATTGATATACATTTTGATATACATTGATATACATTGTCACATTGTGAACTTCGAAGAAAGTGACTTGATGACGACGATCATGGCTCCAAGTTTCACCAAGGCAGTCCAGGGAATCCACAGAAATCTTCATGCCGCGCACTGAAATAGGCCACCGAGAGGCCACAGAGTTTCACGGGAAATGCAATGGTTTGATCTGCGCCTGCAGGATGGTGCCCCCCAGTGATGTTTGTTGGTTTATAACCCCCATTAACTATAGTTATATCAGTTATATCTGCCATAAACCATAGCTATGGGAGTTATAAACCAACTTAGCTAACTATGGGGCACCACCTTGTGGGGACGGCGTCCACTTTCCACACTTTCTGCACCGTGGTTCCGGCGGATGAATCCTCAGTCCCCGACCGATGCCAGGATGCTGCTGCCGCACTCGTTCCAAATTTTCGGCCTCCGTCGGCACCTCATGGGATTCAAAAAACTTGGCACCGGAAACATCGGAAACATCAACGTCATAAACAGCAAATCGATTAAATCACATAAAATTATCATAAAATCACATATATATATATATATCAAAAAACAACAATCAACAAATGATCTGCGTAACACAGGAGATGGCTGATGGCTTTGGGCCACCGGCATGGCAGGCGATCCGCTGGCATTTCACCAGCTTCAGCACATATGTCTCCTCTTCGCCATACATGAACCACACGCCTTCATTGAGGCCTGAAACGGATGGGACATGATGGGACATGATGGGACAAAGGCGTGTCTGCATGTACCCCCGGAATCTTGGCATTGGATGTATGTTGGGTGGAAGCGAAGCAGGGCCGTATCACATGCGCCATCCGATAGGGCTTCGCCTCCGGCAAAGCCTTTCATGGCTTCGATGCTGGAGAAACCTCCCGCGCTGAAAACACGGATTGACATTGTTTAAATACCTGACATATCCGACATATCCGACATATCCGAGATTGACACCGACAAGTTTTGATAGAATCATATAGAATCTATAGGTTTAATCCCAACTGAGCTGCCAACTTCCCAGCTTCTCGGCCAATTGCGTGCATAGCCTGCCCCAAGGGCTGACAGTGCTAAATGTTCATGCTGTTCATGCTGTTCATGCTTCATCCTTTCCCAACTTAGTAGTGAGGAATTTTATGAAGTTCTGCTTGGACCAGGCTTTTCTCATGTTTCTCTCATCAAGACATCAATCTGGATCAATTTTAACAATTTCTGCAGCTCATGAGTGTGTATAGTATATCATGTGTATATCAAACATCAAACCATCCATTGTTCAAACTTCTGGCACATGGCACCTGGGTTCTGATGGGTCAAAAACATCGTTCTCCAAAATCAGATCTCCAGCAAGGAGACCTGGCCAGGAAGCGATTCACCGTGATTAACCATCCGGTTTTGCCATGTTTTGCCATGGATTGTCATGTTTCACATGTCTTCTACGCTTTTCCGTTTTCAAAACGTGCTAGGATGTGCAAGGCTTCATGGAACCACGTTGCTTCAAATGTTCAATCATTCAATCAGTTATCGGCTATCGGCTTCATTGCAGTCGGATCCTTGTGAACACAACAAGTTCGGGGCCTCCAGATCGGTTGGTAGAGGCACCTGGCCAGCATTTCAGAAAAGCAAGCCCTTCAGAAGATTCTCTTCTCCAGATTCCGGATATTCCGGGTTCTGTCCCATGCCGCCAAGAAAAAGCTAACGGAACCCAAACATTTCCACCAGTAAAGCAAGATTTGCACTGGAGAACATCTACCAGAAATTACTCAGGGATAATTGATCATTCAAAGCCAAGTTGCAGTATCCTTTGGAGGTGTGGCCTGTCACACCACTGTACTTGTGCGCATGGTCAGGAGGCAGTCTCAAAATCTCTGAACAGGTTGAGCTCTCAATGTGAACATTCGGCAAATACTTAGACGCTGAAATCCATCCAAATGCCTGTCATCCAACCCAATCCAACGGTCGTGGTTTTGCGACATACAACTCACGTAAAACAATCCCATTTCAGAGACATTTGATTCAATTGGATGTTTTATGATATTTTTTTTCTTGCATTGGATCTGGGTCGGTAAAGGTTCGCACCGCTTCGCGTCCCGCGCCTTTGCGCTTGGGCACAAACTCCAATCCACTGCCCAAGAAGATCATGTCGGCCGGCAGCTCCCTGAACACTTCAGCTGTCGGATGCTGTCGGCCATATCGGCCATATCGGCCATATCGGCATTGTCCCATCATTGGCCTTGTGGGATCTTGTAACGCGTGCTCATCGTATCTGAATTTTCTATCTGATATGATACTTTATCAAAAAATATTCCAAAATCACTTGGATCGTTCATCGGTTCATTCAGCCACATTGAACATGGTCAGATGGTCTCAGTATGTCTCAGTGAATATATAGAAGATATATTGAAATACATTAAACATGCATAAATCTATAAACATCTAAGAAAATACTTGAAAGGCCGGATCCATCGCCTGTAGGGGACTCCTGAAGCGACCAAGCTGGCGGCCGTTGACCTCGGCACTCGAGAAAGAATGAGAAACTATGAGAAACTCATCACTCAACTGGTCTCGAGACTCGAGATGTTTTTGGAGCATCTGCTCGGATCTCAGGTGCTGCTCGGATCTCGGCACTTCAGAGGCGTTGGAGGTAGCAGCCTTAGCAGCGAAAGGCCATGCTATGCCATGCAGGCGACATCTGGCAACATCGGTGACCGTTGCCAAAATCCTTGCCGAGGTGCGTCGCGTGCGTAAGGCGGAGGATTGCAATCTCCTGGTGAGCCTGCTCAGATCTGCTCAAAGTCCACAAACCATGTCTTCTACGAACTGAACAACTGTAATTGGTTTAATCCAAAATATATGCATCCATGAGCTGCACTCAACAGTCTAACAGATCTTAGGGTAACCCTATCGAATGGTCTATGTCTTGATTTCAACCATTTTCCTCAATTTCAAACCTAGCCTATATGCACACCTTCAAAGGAAGAAACGTCGTTTGACATCGTTGACAATCCATGACCTGTGCAATACTGATCTGGATGCACCACAACGCTTCATCATGCTTCATCGCACCTTGGCATTGGGCTACCGGATTCTCACCTGCACTCAAAAAACAGGCCGGATGTATCATGATGTATCATCCACATCATCCGTTTGTTCTGGTCCTTTCTTGCCTGGTTTGGCTTCGTCGTCCACAGCAGGCTCCGCAGCAGGCTCAACAGCCGCAGCACCAGAGTTGGCTTCCTCCGTGCAGAACAGTGCAGAACTGGTGGCGGTTTTGGTGAATTCTTAATAGTATTTGATAGTATTGGATAGTCATCTTCTGTCATCTTCACCACTGTTTGCGTTGTATCCTAATGGTCGGTGAGCTTCCAATTTGTTCCAGACTTGTGAGTTCCCGGTCGCCCGTTTGACCCACTGTTACCTCTGACAACTGGTGACCTTTTGCCCAAGACAGTGCGACCGTGCCTGGGGTGGCTCCCGTCTGGGTCTCATTTTCGTTGCTACTGCCATCTTCTTCACTTCTAGGTCATAGTAGCCATCCTGCATGGAAGCTCATCATGCCCTGCACACTTCATTCTCATGAATAACAGCTCATAATAACATCGCATAACGATACTCAAAGTCTTGGATGTTGTCTCGCGCCATGAAACCACCCTTCCAAATCCGAATACCGCGGGCATTTGCATTTGCAGTAGAGCTGATTGCAGCTCCCTCGTCATCCCTTCTGAGCATTTCTGACCCGTCCTCGTGCACCTTTTGCACTCTGCAAGGCATCCAACGGCTGTAGGAGTCACCTTGGCAGCAAGTCACGACTCCGTGTTTCTAAATTTTGATACCGTAGACACCTTTTGCTTCAGAAATTTCAAGGTGGTAAAGAATGGTCACATGATTCACATGGGACATCGGACATGGAGCCTGCCTGATTCTGCTATGCGATTGAAAACCAAAGAGTATGCGACCAAATCACTCCAGTAGTCGACCAAATCTCCAAGTTTGTACTGAGCCTGGAAGGCATTTCTGCGCACACAAGATCCACAAGAACACCGACGTTTGGAAGAAGACACTGTGGGCTGTGGTTCAACCTAACCTGACTCTGATAGAGCTGTTGCAGCAGGTTTGTTGTCAGTCCAAACTCTCAGTTTTGAACATCAGACTTGATCTGTTTTGATTTTTGAAATTTAGCAGTGGATACAGTTTTGAAAATGACAGGAACACCACCCCATGCACAGCACCTTGGTCCGGCGAATCTTGCCTCAAAATTCTGCAGCAAGACCCAAACACGTCATTTTTTTTTGTAATCACAGCTATGATCACGAATAATACCATACAATATCATAGAGTATCATACAATATCATACAATGATACTATCATGAACGTATCGGATACAATCATCATGAACATATTCATAGTAGTATTCATATCGATTCACATAGTGTTCATAGTATATTAATGTAGTGTTCACATAGTATTCAGAATTATTCATAGTATGTTTATTTTATCAATGATCCGTTGATGACCCATTCGAATGCTGCTGCCACGTCACTGAGATCCGCCCGCTTCTTGCAGGAGAGGTCAACTCTGGTGATCTCCCCAGCCTAGGGGCAGACATGTCGCAGAAACTTTAGGTCAGTTAGATAGGTGATATATGGTGATTATATATCCCTGCGTGCATTCTGCAGGGTAGTTGTGCCCACTAAACCGTTTACAAACACAGCCTTATACTACAAAATGCTGCTTGAATCTGAACCAACCCCCCTTGCTACAAAATGTTCTATGGTGATTCTATGGTGATCCTATGGTGATTTTATGGTGATTCTATGGTGATTCTATGGTGATTCTATGGTGATTCTATGGTGGTTCTATGGTGATTCTATGGTGGTTCTATGGTGATTCTATGGTGATTCTATGGTGATTCTATGGTGGTTCTATGGTGATTCTATGGTGGTTCTATGGTGATTCTATGGTGGTTCTATGGTGATTCTATGGTGGTTCTATGGTGATTCTATGGTGGTTCTATGGTGATTCTATGGTGATTAAATGGTGATTCTATGGTGATTCTGTGGTGATTCTATGGTGGTTCTATGGTGGTTCTACGGTGATTCTATGGTGATTCTATGGTGATTCTATGGTGTTCTATGGTGGTTCTATGGTGATTCTATGGTGGTTCTATGGTGATTCTATGGTGGTTCTATGGTGATTAAATGGTGATTCTATGGTGATTAAATGGTGGTTCTATGGTGATTCTATGGTGGTTCTATGGTGATTCTATGGTGATTAAATGGTGATTCTATGGTGATTCTATGGTGATTCTATGGTGGTTCTATGGTGATTCTATGGTGGTTCTATGGTGATTCTATGGTGATTAAATGGTGATTCTATGGTGATTCTATGGTGGTTCTATGGTGATTCTATGGTGGTTCTATGGTGATTCTATGGTGGTGATTAAATGGTGATTCTATGGTGATTGTATGGTGATTCTATGGTGGTTCTATGGTGATTCTATGGTGATTCTATGGTGATTCTATGGTGATTAAATGGTGATTCTATGGTGGTTCTATGGTGATTCTATGGTGATTCTATGGTGATTAAATGGTGATTCTATGGTGATTGTATGGTGATTCTATGGTGGTTCTATGGTGATTCTATGGTGATTCTATGGTGATTCTATGGTGATTAAATGGTGATTAAATGGTGATTCTATGGTGATTCTATGGTGATTCTATGGTGGTTTTATGGTGGTTCTATGGTGATTCTATGGTGTTCTATGGTGTTCTATGGTGATCCTATGGTGATCCTATGGTGATTCTATGGTGATTCTATGGTGATTCTATGGTGATTCTATGGTGGTTCTATGGTGATTCTATGTTGATTCTATGGTGATTCTATGGTGATTATATGGAGATTCTATGGAGATTCTATGGAGGTTCTATGGTGATTCTATGGTGGTTCTGGTGATTCTATGGTGATTATATGGTGGTTCTATGGTGATTCTATGGTGATTCTATGGTGATTCTATGGTGATTAAATGGTGATTCTATGGTGATTCTATGGTGGTTCTATGGTGGTTCTATGGTGATTCTATGGCGATTCTATGGCGATTCTATGGCGATTCTATGGTGATTCTATGGTGGTTCTATGGTGATTCTATGGTGATTCTATGGTGATTCTATGGTGATTCTATGGTGATTCTATGGTGCTTCTATGGTGATTCCGTGGTGATTCTACGGTGATTCTATGGTGATTCTATGGTGATTCTATGGTGATTCTATGGTGTTCTATGGTGATTCTATGGTGATCCTATGGTGATTCTATGGTGATTCTATGGTGATTCTATGGTGGTTCTATGGTGATTCTATGGTGGTTCTATGGTGATTCTATGGTGATTCTATGGTGATTCTATGGTGATTCTATGGTGGTTCTATGGTGGTTCTACGGTGGTGATTCTATGGTGGTTTAAATGGTGATTAAATGGTGCTTATATGGTGGTTCTATTCTATGGTGATTCTATGGTGATTCTATGGTGATTCTATGGTGATTCTATGGTGATTCTATGGTGAAATGGTGATTCTATGGTGATTCTATGGTGATTCTATGGTGATTCTATGGTGATTCTATGGTGATTCTATGGTGGTTCTATGGTGATTCTATGGTGATCCTATGGTGATTCTATGGTGATTCTATGGTGATTCTATGGTGATTCTATGGTGGTTCTATGGTGATTCTATGGTGGTTCTATGGTGATTCTATGGTGATTCTATGGTGATTCTATGGTGATTCTATGGTGGTTCTATGGTGGGTTCTATGATGGTGATTCTATGGTGATTCTATGGTGATTCTATGGTGATTCTATGGTGGTTCTATGGTGATTCTATGGTGATTCTATGGTGATCTATGGTGATTCTATGGTGCTTCTATGGTGCTTCTATGGTGATTCTGGTGATTCTATGGTTCTACGGTGATTCTATGGTGATTCTATGGTGGTCCTATGGTGATTCTATGGTGATTCTATGGTGATTCTATGGTGATTCTATGGCGATTCTATGGTGATTCTATGGTGGTTCTATGGTGATTCTGTGGTGATTCTATGGTGATTCTATGGTGCTTCTATGGTGATTCTATGGTGATTCTATGGTGATTCTATGGTGATTCTATGGTGATTCTATGGTGGTTCTATGGTGATTCTATGGTGGTTCTATGGTGATTCTATGGTGGGTGATTCTATGGTGATTCTATGGTGGTTCTATGGTGATTCTATGGTGATTCTATGGTGATTCTATGGTGATTAAATGGTGATTAAATGGTGGTTCTATGGTGATTCTATGGTGGTTCTATGGTGATTCTATGGTGATTAAATGGTGATTAAATGGTGATTCTATGGTGATTCTATGGTGATTCTATGGTGATTAAATGGTGATTAAATGGTGATTCTATGGTGATTCTATGGTGATTCTATGGTGATTCTATGGTGGTTCTATGGTGATTCTATGGTGATTCTATGGTGTTCTATGGTGATTCTATGGTGGTGATTCTATGGTGATTCTATGGTGATTCTATGGTGATGGTGATCTATGGTGATTCTATGGTGATTCTATGGTGATTCTATGGTGATTCTATGGTGGTTCTATGGTGATTCTATGGTGATTCTATGGTGATTCTATGGTGATTCTATGGTGGTTCTATGGTGATTCTATGGTGATTCTATGGTGGTTCTATGGTGGTTCTATGGTGATTCTATGGTGATTCTATGGTGATTCTATGGTGGTTCTATGGTGATTCTATGGTGATTCTATGTTGATTCTATGGTGATTCTATGTTGATTCTATGGTGATTCTATGGTGATTCTATGGTGATATGTCAAAATATGAACCTTGGCAAATTGATACTCCAAAATTTTGTTTGGGAAAGTTGTTCAAACATCTTGCAATGCTAACTCGTGTGAGATTGCATACGACTGAGCGGTTCACTCCCAAATAGAGGAAATGAGGAAAGGCACAGATAGTTAAACAATGTTGAATATGTGCCATGCGATGACGTCAATCAACCCCTGTGAAACGTGCATGGCCGCATTGACACGCCTCGTTGTGCTCGACATCCAACACCTCTCCTTCAACGAAGTGTTGATGGGTCTTGCTGTAGTACTCAACCTTCGCCAAAAAAAGGCGATTCATAGCGATTCTGGTGGCTTTCGGCTTTGCCATGGCTTTGTCTTCCAAATTGCCGCCCCGGTCCGGTGCCTTGTCTCCAGCCTTCAAGATACTCAAGTCATCTTTGGGCCAAGCCTGCAGCGATTAGAAGCAGTAGGAAAACGATGAAGCTGATGGAATGGTAAGACTAAAACATTGCTGATTTCACAAACTGTTTGAACTTTCTCAGGTGTTTGTCAACATGTATTTGCAAGGCTAGGCAGAAATACAATTTTTTGGTGTGCATACACATCTTTGGTCATATAAAAAATAAAAACATACACATAGTACATCATAATACCTTATTAGTAGTACCCGCACGAGGCGGGGCGAAAGTTGCCTTAGGGATATACTATAAGACCTTTCTCATCTATAGAACTTGCATGCGCCGTGCGCCAGCTAGGCCCGTGCGTGCGTGCTTTGTGCGAAGCTGTTGCAGTGTTGTTGTCCAAGAACATGACCTGCGCGCGACCCCGGCGCAACGCAACGCCAAGCAAACACTTTCCTCACACTTCACACTGCGCTCTTCACACCCCGCACTTCACACTTCACACTTCATCTCATCTCAAATCATGTGAGCTCTTCTCACCTCATCTCATCCCCTCTCTTCTCACATGTCATCTAGACAAGTTCTTCTCAACTGTTTTCATCTCATCCGAGCACTGATCAGCCTTTTTCATCTCCTCAAAGTTTTTCTCAACTCATCTCAGTTGTTCTGCACGCCCGAAAGCTCTCAACTGTCAGAGAGAAGTCTCTTGCACAAAAAACATTGGGCGCAGAAAGCTTTTGTGCGCATAAGCTTGAGAAACAGATGCATTTACACAGAAAGACCTTTACAAACTACTTTGAACTACAAAGCTTGCACCAAGCACTTCCCAGTACTACTATGTACTACAAAGCTCGCACAAAGCACGTTTCAGTACTACTTTGTACTACAATGCTTGCGCAGATTACTTCCCAGTATTACTTTGTGCTGCAAAGCTTGCGCAAAGCACCTCTCCCAGTACTACAAAGCTTGCGCAAAGTTCTCCCCAGTACTTCTTTGTACTACAAAGGTTGCACAAAGCTTTTCGGAGTACTACTTTGTACTACAAAGCTTGCACAAAGCGTGTCCCAGTACTACTTTGTACTGCAAAGCCTGTCACAGTACTACTTTGTACTACAAAGCTTGCACAAAGTACTTCCCAGTACTACTTTGTACTACAAAGCTTGCAAGAAGTACTTGCCAGTACTACTTTGTACGACAAAGCTTGAGCAAAGCACGTCCCAGTACTACTTTGTACTACAAAGCTTGCACAAAGTACTTCCCAGTACTACTTTGTACTACAAAGCTTGCACAAAGTACTTCCCAGTACTACTTTGTACTACAAAGCTTGCAAAAAGTACTTGCCAGTACTACTTTGTACTACAAAGCTTGCACAAAGTACTTCACAGTACTACTTTGTACTACAAAGCTTGCACAAAGTACTTCCCAGTACTACTTTGTACTACAAAGCTTGCACAAAGTACTTCCCAGTACTACTTTGTACTACAAAGCTTGCACAAAGCACGTCCCAGTACTACTTTGTACTGCAAAGCTTGCACAAAATACTTAACAGTACTACTTTGTGCATTCATGCAGCCATCACAATGCGTTTTGCAGGATCACGTGGTTAACCCGTATCTCTCTAAGCACATGGCAACAAAACCTGACAACAATCATGCAGCCATTCCAATGCGATCTGCAACCAGAGATTCAACAAGCGCATAGAACTACGCACACTCCTTGCAGAACACAGAGGAGGAACCGATTGACTTCGAAACGATCCAAACCGCAACCGCTGCACACAGGAGGTACCTTTCATCGCCGGCTGCAGCCACTTTACACGGAAAAACGCAAGGTTTCGTGCTCCGTCTTCCTCCCCAACACAAGCTCCATGCAACATTCATGCAGCCATCACAATGCATTTTGCGGCATGACGTGGCTAACCCGCATGTATCTACGCACACAGCAACAGAGCATGGCAACAATCATGCAGCCATTACACGAGTGTATTGTTATGTGATGTCAAGTCTCACACCACAGTCTCACACCACCCTTCATTGAGTGTATTCTTGTGTGATGTAAAGTCTCACACCGCCCTTGATCAGGTAAAAGTCATCCGCAACTCGGAAGGTTGAGATTTTCTGAGGTCCAACCTGAAACCTCACTGAAACTCCTGGGACCATGCCACGCCTCCTGGTGCCCTTTGTTTGCCATGATTCCTGGTGTGCTGAATGAAATTTCTCAGTGAGATTCGATCATTTCTTCCACCATCAAGAGGTGACATCGTCAGACGTGCATGTTCATCATGTTCGCAAGAATTGGCAGTATATGGCAGTATTCATCTCGTTCAACGTGTCCTTCAATGTGGCTGTCAAAAATCCAACAAAAACGATGACTATAAACTATAGAATTATGAGCTCACGTGTGCCCAACACGTCCAACATTCACATCCCAACTGTTCATCGAGTCTGGAGCGCCTTCAAAGGCTTTGTGCCTGGCACGACTGCATAGCACAGCGACAGTGGTGCCATGTGCCGAAACATGGTCCGAAACAGCGACGTCGCCTCAAGTCCACCTGCACCACCATGGCCGTACTGGCCCTGTGATCTTTGCAGCTTGAGTTGAGTCAAGGTGTTGAACATGGGAAGAACTGTTGGAACTTCAACTTTGGCTACTTTTGGGAGTCCAGAGTTGCCATGCCGGTCAGTGACATTGAACTGGACCTTTGCAAGATCCTCTTTGCAACTGAAAGCTTGGAGCCAAGAAACGGCATGCAGACTAAGATAGACTAAGTGACTGCCAGGAAGCTCCGATTTTCGGCAAGTGCGAAGGTGGTGTTTGGTACATTTTGGTACCCTCCATCTCAATCTCACCCACTGGGCTTCCGAACATCGGCTTGACAGCGCCACCGCTCCTAGCTGAAAACAAGAAAATATGTGAAAATGAATGAAATATGAATGAATGACAAGCCTCAAAGACCGTCCTTTAAGTGTGCCCTCAAGGACTCTAGATTCATGAAAGTGGAACGACGCATAATGAGCACCGCGAAAATTGAAATGCTTGGAAACGAAGCCGAAGTTTTGTCAATCTCTGCCATACTTGAGTTCATATCACACAATAGTTCACCACTTCACGGCACAAATTCTCACCCATTGCTCTGACTACGACAAACAATATCTTGATATCTGGACCCCTGACACCTCCAGCACCCTTATGTTCACTTCATGTTTCCAATCAATTCCAATCAGATCCCCACCAGCAGTGGGGAACCTGACGCAACACACAAAGTTGACATCTCGCCAAAGCGTTACGCGCCTTTAGCGCCATCTATGGCAAGCGCCATGGCGAAGCATGCGAAGCAAAATACAAATAGACATAAATAGACTCTATTGACTTACAAATGGACTCAGAAATGCCGCTTATTCCATACATTCCATGTCTTGTTCCAGTTTGTTCCAGCTGCCACACAGTTTGTTCCATGTTTGTTCCAGCTGTTGCCACAGCAGCTTTCTCATCTTTCGAGCTTCGGAATGTGGATCGCCCTGTGGGATCGCAATGCTTCGGGAATTTCATGGATATCGATGGCATGTGGATGACACAATGGATGACACAATATGACACAATGTCATCCAAAAATTGTGTCAACTTGCTGAAGCTGACCGTATTTTCCGAGCACTCTTGGAAAAAATACCATTGGATACCATTGTTGTCTTGCTGGCAATCCAGTCAGTCAAAAGTTCTGTTTGATTCGTGTTCATGTGTCCATTGGTATCACTTTGAAGTGAAGACTGCAGGGCAGCTCTTATAAAAAGCATGGTGCAGCAGGGGTAACGTATCAATCACCATCAACTGCCTTTCCAATGCCTTCCTTCAAGTTTTAGCGACTTGCATCGACATCGCTTCACTGCCTCTTGCTTCCTTTCTTTTGACGTCTGACCAGCCCGGGCATCCTTCCCACAGCTGTTTTTTTTTTCACGCAATCACATCCAGTCACAAAATGGAACCATTGTCAAGTTTGCTCATATGGCTGCGAGTTCAAAGGCCATTCCCAACGCATTCCGTTGTGTCGGGTAGGTCAGGCAGCTCAGGCAGCTCAGGCAGCTCAGCTTGCAGATCTCAGCTTCTCTTTCTCTTCAGCTCTCAGCTCTGGGGGTGCCAATGTTTGAGCACAACCAGCACAGCCGCAAGCACCGGAGCCCAAGCAGTGGCAGTATGAGCCAATGCGAAGAAGATGCACAGAATGCCTTGGAAAAGGCGAACGATGAGACCTCCAACTTCATAGTCCGATGTGGTCGGAGCATATTCTGCGACGATTTTGTCGGCTGCCAAACTTGCTAAATGCACAATCCCCGCGTAGACCGCACCGCAAGCTCCGATGACTGCCACAGCAGCTGGGAGGAGAGGAATACTAGGCATGTTGAGCCCTGGATGTCACCGCGATTCGACGGGATTGGAACAGTCGCGAACAAAGAAGAATGTGCCTTGCCCTATCATTGACATTCAATTTTTGTGTTTACTGATGAACCATATTGTCTCACCTGCCCTCTGCCTTGTTCGCTACGAAACGCTGCGGACGACACGCTTGTGGTGTTGGTGGCGTGTGCAAGTAACCAAAATCATGGCTCGTATCCATGGCACATGTCATGAGTCCTGCAACAAAAAAGCATCGTGAGGTCTTTGATATGCAGTGCGCTGACCAGCTTTTTCCATCTTTTTCCTAACTCGGAACCCCCATCTCCATCTCCCATCTCATTATCAAAGATTTCAAAGATAGTAGTACCAGAACCAATCCTTGGCTGAACAGCTGAACAGCGGCTGACTGCGTAGCCTAGCAGCTTCTCTGAGGCCCAGGCCATTGACAGGTGGACCGTCCTGGCGGTCATGCGACTGGCTATGGAGGTTCTTGAGGGTTGGAACGGGTTGGAACGGGTTGGAACATGTTGGAATGGTCTCCAGGCAACATATCAACATGCTATACGACATTGTCAACATGATAATCATGATATTCTATGACTCCTTTTTCGTGATTTCAACCGGTCTCCTGACAATAGGAAAACGGGGAAACATGTTCTGCAGCAAGTCTGCTAGCGATTCACCCCACTTGGCTTCCCAACCGGTTGAACTCTGCCGCGCGTTCTAGTACAGCACGTGCCTCCACATCGAAATCCCATCAAGTCCAGTGCAGACTCATGCAGCGACCATTGAAGGAGCCAGCGAATCAAGATGAGTCAGAGATGAGTGATTTGCCTGGAACAGCTATTCTTTTTATATTATTTTATATTCAGGTTGAAGGAGACTTGAAGGACACTTGAAGGAGACCACGAGGTGTTCTTCGGTGATCAGTGGGGAACAAAGTGCTTTCCCGCTCCCCATCTGTGTCGCACCACATCTGGATGGTTCCCAAAGTCGTGACCACTCAGGAAACCTCCCTGCTTCACCTGGCTGGTAGAAGGCATGGTTCATAGATTCAGTCATAGTGTCATATGTCTGTCATATACGTATGTTTGTCATATGATTGTCAGATGTGTATATGATATATACATATGATATACGATATATTACAAGAATTAAAAAAAGATATATGATATGTGATATGATGTGTCATCAAAAAACTTGGTCATTGCCACGCCCAAGCACTCGACTGGACCTTCGGCTCCCAGGCATCAATGTCGTTGACCACTTCGCGGTACCTCAGGAGATTTTTGAGACTTTTCACAGAACTACAACTGATGATACTGATGATATCATGATGATATCATGATAATCTTTCCCAAACTTTCCGAGTCTATTCTGCTTGTGACTCTCAACTTGGGAGTGCTGACGAATGATCTCCATCAATGAAAACGCCATCCACGGACTGGTCAGGCCTCAACTGGGCAACACAGAAACCCTCGAATTAGTGACTTAAAGTGACTTATGCAATTCCTCAAGAATTTTCGCAGCATACATTTCTTTTCAAAAAGTGATGTCAAGTGAGACCCCAGCACCATTGCAGCTGCCTCAACCTCAGCTGGAGGGGTTCGTTGAAGTTCGTTGACTTGCTGTGAACTCAGCTCAAAACAGAAGGCATTGCCTCAGTGTGCACCAGCGGTCAGAATTTTTAGGATGCTACGCTGCTACATGGTACTACATGATGATACATGATGCACTTCAATAAAGAACAAAAACAACCTGGTCATCACACATGCTCATCACTCATCACGCTCATCACGCTCATCACATGTATATTCCACAGGGCAAGGGCTTCATCCACTCGGCTCTTTGTTGACAATGCCATATGCTGCAGTCTGACTGCAGTGTGGGATTTCATCCCGCAGTGCTAATTTCCCATGGACATATTGGATATATTGGTAATGATTGTAATGTAACCCATTGTAACGCATAAACAATATGCCTTTACACACCAACCTACCAGACCTACCACTTTCGGAAGCAGAATGTCACTTCTTCCAGGTCATCCCAGGTCCATAGGCACGGTGAAACTCCGCCTGACGCCCTGAGTTTCTCAGGAACGGGTCCAAACCTGGCGGAACCGGGAAACCGATGGAAACCGAGGATCTGAGGGAACAAACCTGGCATCTTCACTGCGCCACGCTATCACCCGACCTCTTGCGGCCGAGCAAAGTGAAGGTCCGATAGCACTTGCTCCTGGGGCATGTCTCTAAAAATCACCAATATTTGCTTCACATTTTTTTCAAATCATAATCTTCCCATATTTTCCCCGTTAATAGATGGGTAAACTAGGCTATCCCGGCAAAAGTCACTGGCTCCTCGTCCTCATCTACAACGCCTTTGGGAGATCTGAATCTTCCCGCCGCGGTTCCCGCCTTCAAAAAGTCTGCGCAACAGCCCTGTGAATCTTGAGGCTTTGCGAGCCACAATGAAAACCAAATAAAACCAACAAGTGGGCATCTGATGGCATCTGGCTGGGCGTGTATTACTGTGGCATGTCATGCAACATGTCGATAGTGTGCTCTTCCCAGCACTCGTGCAATCTCTCGCACCTAAGTTGTTGCCCTGGCCTTGGCATATCCTGAGTCTGTGCCATACCTGGCCAACCAAGTTGGAACATGTTGGAACAATGAACTGCGCAAACACCAGCTGGTGTGCCATGGTGTGCCACCGTTGAAGTTGTAACTCAGGACTTGTTCATATGTTCTTGATATGTTGTTGCAAATTTGTTGAATGTTGTTGATATGAAGTCAAGAAAAATGACAACAGAATCCAACTGTGGACTTTCTGCTCCTTGCGACATGCAAGGCGTGTAATCCCGGAAACTCCGATGCCCTCCGTTGCCCCACCTGAGTCGAGGCCTCTCCTCCTTTGGCCTGGCATGTTATATGCCTTGACATGCCCTCAGCTGTCTAAAAATGTCTAAAGCAACGAAAACAACTCGTCAAGTGTGGAAAAAAACTCACTACTTGTAGCAGTATGCTTCATGTAGCCAATGTAGCTGTTCTTTACGGTTCAAAATCCGCTTTTATTGCCGTCGACACCAAACGCGTAACAATATCTCACTTGGACACTCACAGGATATTGGACATCTCATACATGTGTCACATGAGGGCTCACACAATATTCGTGTCACCAAAGTCACCAAGTAATCTTTGTCGTTGCCCGACATCCCTTGACCCATCTCCAACGAAGCAGTAAACGAGCCACGGACACGGATTCCGTGTGCCGAAATAAAGAATAGCAAGTACCACAGCAGTCGCGACAACCTGTGCAAACAACTTGGTTCAACATTGACGTGCGATTCACCTGCGAAAATTGTGAAATGACTTTGTGGCAACGACTACTTCGCTGCACAGTTCCCGGCCATCATAACTTGCAGGAAGGCCACTAGTTTCCACCGCGCTTGGGCCTCCAGGCACTTGCCAATTCCCCCGCCCATCCAATGTATCAAACCAAGGCGCGCGGTCGTTTGGACACCTGAGAGCCGGGCTTCTGCTGAGGTTCCTGGCAACAGTAGTACCATGTAGTACCATGACACAAACCAGGAGTGAGCCGAATGCAATCCAAATGCAAACACATGGCAAATTGCTGCAAACCCGGACACCAATAGGAAACCATACTGCGAGCCTGCAGAACTAGAGCTTTCAAGTAGGGAAGCGGGAGCCTGCAGCCATCTCAACATCAACATCCTCAAACAAAAGCGTCCTTTCAAATTGTCAATCCTGGGAATGCTATGGTATGCTTTAATTTCCTGCCTTCAGCTGAGGCATTCTCTTTTGAAGTTCCTGGGGCCGAAGTTCCCAAGGGAAAATGCAACGAGTTGTAACACGTTTTTGGCACTTGGCCTTAATTTACACTCCGCAGGCCTGCCGAAGCTCTTTGTTTTCTTCTTCTAGGAGCGCCTGCGTCAGCACAGCCCAACATTTTGGGAAACCTAAAATCCGGGGTGGCCTCATCCATATATTCATATATATTCATATATTCTCATCATATTCCAACCTGACGTTTGAGTTTTATCGGTTTTAATGGTTTTATGTTATGATCAAGTTATGATCAACCGATCAACCCTCCACAACGATCGGCCGCGATCTGCCGCGCCTGTGCCACGGAGGCGGCGCTCGCTTCACCGGCGAAGGCCTCTGCGCCCACGGCATCGTCCACACGGCGAGCCGCGGCGGCTGCGGCCTGACGTCAGTCTGGACAGGACAGCGGTCTGAAGTCATATTTTTCTCTGCAGATTCTTGTAATTTGTATGCAATTTGTATGCAGATTATGCAGAATCATATTATAGAATATATTAGAATCATTGGATTGTTTGCAGCTGCAATTTCCAATTTCCCAAATTCTCATTTCTCGCATGATCTCTAAGCGCCTCAGCTTCCGATTTGGCAGCTCTGCTCTGAGCCTGAAGCTTCATCAAGCTATCAACCTGCAGCGAAATCCGTGGGAACTCCGACATGTTCCGCCCGTTCGATTCTTTGTTTGACTCCTCACACTTCTCTCTTCTTAACTGTCCAATCGACGAAATCCATGGGCCTCTCTCTGCAGCGGATCCTCCAATGTCACCTGCACAAAGGTTTGAATCTAGCCTTGGTTCAAAGTATGGTGACATATGCCCCTTGGTATCGAACTGACCCAAGTGGTCCCTTCAACGGTTCGTGGCATGTGACTGATCCACATCTTTGTCTTGAGAAAGCTCTTCATGCCCGGGTGAATTTGGGACCGGGAAATGAAATAAATATGCCTCAACAATCCTCACCATGTTTTCCAATCATCTCCTCCCACTCCCTGTCGCTCCCTGTCGCTCCGCTTCTCATCTTGATCCGTGTGCTTTCCAAGGCATTTTTCCAGTTTCTCTGCGCTTTGTCAAGGACTGCCAACCCTCCGCCCTCTCCCCTTGAGAGATCTTGGGAGGAGCCTCTGAAATTGCAAGTCGCATGCGCTACTGGAAACGAGTGTCCACCGATTTCAGGCGCTTCACAAGTTGGCGAAGCACAAATTGCTGTGACTCACTGGTCAATCTCCATGTCGGTTTTCGGTCTGCCCAAGTGGCCTTGCATCACTGAGATCGAGATGAACAGACTTTCTGCAACGAAAGAAGCATCTTGGAAAAGGACATGCAATTCAAGCCAATTCATATCAATTCATGCTATTTTCTTGGTCCACGGCAAATCCTCGGTAAACACTTCTTTTGCAGCATCAGTGGTACGCTCCTCGCTCCAAATCTCTGCAAAAATGCAAGCTCAAAAAGGCCATCTGCACTGCGATTTGGAGTAAAAATGCATAATCTGCATAGAATGATGTGAAATGACGTGAAATTCCTTGAATCAAAGCCGTTGAGCCACCCATAGCCACCCAAACATGTCCGGAAGCTCGGAGCTCCTGTGGCATCTCGGGCTCCTTAGCTGCCACAGTCACTTCCGGCGCCTCGGGCGCCTCTTCCGGCGCAGCCGGCGGCACCGGCGGCACGGCCGGGGGCGGCGGCGGCTGCGGTGCTGTGGCCTCCTTCGCCACCGCACGAGCTTCGTGCCTCAGCTGGGCAATGCGGAAACGGCAGTGCCAGATGCCAGAAGATGCCAGAAGATGCCAGAAGTCAAGCTCGATTGAGAAGCTCAAAGCTCGTTGACCAACAAAAGATCAATTAAAATAAGTACAAAGAAGACATGACTTAAGAATACTTAAGATATCATTGAAGAAAATACTAAAGAACATACTAAAGAACATCTAACTGTATCTGACTTACATGCAATACTTGTGCCAGTTCCTTTTGGGTGGCAGTGTTGGGTAGGGAACGTCACAGCGATCCACAACGCAAGGTTTTTAATTTGTTTGAGATCGCCTTGGTCATTTGCATTTGCGCATTGGGTTTCGGTGCATATGCGATGCCGACAATCCTTCAAGACAAGCCTTGCATTTCTTCGCATTTAGCACGTGTGACTTAGTGGTTGCAATCTGCACACTTATAAACCGTTGAAAGATCACCATCGATTGTATTTCGAATTGAAATGGAAAGGGGGTCGTAACTTCAGTGAATCAGTTTAATCACTCTGATTGCGTAACAACACGGTTTCAATTCCTCTTGGGAATTTCGAAAGATTTGAGAAACACATGTTGATTTCTCTGGTCTGGTCTGGTGCATATTGACAATATTGATATGCACATCACCTTAACATTTGCAGTACCAACTGAGATACTGCAACAAGAGGTGACATCATGTCACAGTAAGGTATCGAGACCGTTCTAGGTCTGGCTCCCAATGGAACCCTCCGAAACCCACCCGGAGCATCGTGCCGCGGCCCTGAGCCAAGCTGCACAGCAACATTGATGCGATCAAGCTCCGCTAATGATTTGTTGTAGATCCCTTTTGCCTCGGCCCCGAATGGAAAAGAAATGAAAACAACAAATGCTGTTCCAATAGGTTTTATTGCAGCTTACACTAATCGATTATTTGGATTATTTGCACTAATTATTAAGATTTATTAAGCTACAGTAACTATATATTTAATTATGAAGTATGCAGATGTATGCAGCTTAATTATGTATAGATTTTCCACCACACAACTCACCACTCTGTCCGTTGGATCCTTTGTGGCACTGCGAGGCGCTGAAGCTGCGCGCTCTGTGAAGCCTTGGATGCGCTGCCGCTCAGTCCGTAAGGTGCTCTGATGCTGCTGCAGCTGCCTGGCGGATCTATGATGAGATCAACAAATACAACAAACATATACAACAAACATAATATACAATATACATATACAAATATATGCAACACATAGAGGGAGAAATGTAGATGATGTAGCGGTGATGTCAATTATATTTCAATAGCACATGGGATAAATTATCTTAACCGTAACCGATGGAATTCTGTGGAAATTCTATGTGAAAAACCACCTCATCTCCGACAATATCTTCATAAGCTGTCACAAGGCATTAGTTTTTGAGTTTGAGATTCGTGGTGTCGACACATCGTCCAAACAATGCACAATAAAATGTGTTGTTGCTCGAAGTCTGCAGCAGGTTCGAGGCGAATCATCCGATGCGGAACTTGTTCGCTCGGAGTTAAAATTACTGCGGCCGACTTTTAGACCTTTTAGATCCTTTTATGTGCAATAGACGAACCCCCATGCAATCATCAACAAGCAACAATGAGTCCAGATATGTCCAGATTTACCTCACGTTGACCGTGATTAAACCAGCAAACATCAGCAAACCATGCCGGTTGATTGAAACTTCCCTGCCGTCCCTGACCTGAACACAGGTTCATATCGCTTGATCAGGGCATCACCAAGCTGCGATCGCCACGATTCACATGCTTGCTTTGCCTCCTGCCCGTTGAAGTTGAAGTATGTTGAAGTGCTTGAAATAAACATGAAACAAACATGACATATATTGAAATATATGCCTTACTAAGCTGAATTCTATAGCACTTCAGCATACTTCAGCGGATGGTTCAATTTCTTCAACCATCCCTAAGTGGAGGAACTGGGTTTGCCATTGCCACAATCGAAGTTCTACATAGTTTTACATAGTTCTACATAGTTCTACATAGTTCTACCAGGTTTAGTGTATTCCAGCACCCCACTAATTGATGTCCAACTTGATGATGTCCATTGCAGGCCCGGTGAGGCTCCACAAGAAGGTCAACCTGTCCTCGTATTCTCGGAGGCTCTCTGCATAGTCTTGCTCTCGTCGGTCACGGTCCTAGCTTTTGGGCAAGTATTTCAAATCCACACATCCAATTTGATCGATATATTTTCTCAACTGATTTCTTTGTGGCGTTGAATTGCGCAGCAAAACTCACTGGACATCATTGAATTATATTATATATAAATATTATAAATTTTGTCCCGGTTTGGAAAGTCAGCGATTCTTCACCAGCCACCAGCCCTGCCTGTCGGCATTTTAGCACCCGCACAGTGGCACGAGAAAGGCCATCTTGCTGGTCTCGATCAAGACGCACCTGGGGCGATGTGGATCGGGCATGATGCGGTTATAATAACATGTAGAAATATGTTGAACATGTTCATTAATATTCATTGATCGTGACAATATCATGACTAATCAATCTAATCAGTGGTCCGCTCGAGTATCTATGATGGTCTCTCTACATCTCTCTAACTCTAGCCTATTTTGTTTTGAACCTATGCTTGTAACACAAAGGTCAGCACTGGATGCAGTGGCTATCATATTCTTTGAAATCATAAACTTCTTGCAATTTCTTCATGGTAAGGGATTGTAGAGTGGTAGCTGCTCCAAACGTTTACCAAGGAAAATGACTCCTGAAATTCTCCAAGTCATTGCACAAAAGAGGTTGCCCTTCCCGGAATCTCCGAAAGATCTCCGGTGCCTTGTGCGCCCCGTAGGCCAGTCGCGTCTCGATATTTCTAAGGTCCGCCTTGGCTTGGCTGTACTGGGAAGCCGCAGCGCAGAACTCTTTCATCACCACCTGCCACGGAGCGCGCGGAAACGGCAAGATGCGGCAGATGCCAGGAAACTTCAAACTCTTCACATGGAAACCTCCGGAAATCTCCGATACCTGACAATGCACCTGCCAAATATATGTCCATAGATCATAGATGTGATACATCGCCTTGTATCATTTGGACAGTTCGGACATTCTTGGGCAAGAACTGAAGCATGCCGAGGCACCTGAACGCGCTCGGAGGCAGACCGGAAGGTGGCAGCGGCTTCGAAGTACGGCTTCACTCGGTCGATGGAACTCCCATAATGCGATCGGAGCTCCTGTATCCATTGCTGCACCCCTGTACCCATTGGTCATGGATTTTTCTGAATCCTTCTGACCATTTCTGAGTCAAAGTCGAACCAAAGTCGAACGTCCTGCTGTCTAAAAGACCATACGCAAAGCTATGCAAAGCTATGCAACATACACCTTTGACTTGGTGTGCGCGGATAGACTCTGTTCGCCTCAGCCAATTCCATGACACGCACGTAAGATGCAAACACTTCCTTTACGCCTGATAAGGGGTCGGTGAAGCGACCCGACAAAGTATCAAGGAACTACCGTCGCCATAGCCGGTGCAGAAAATGATCAAATTGAAAGCTGGCCCTTCCCCTTTCCAGTTCAGAAAATATTGTCGAAAAAATCGGGATTGCGGCAAACGTGCAAACCTTGAAATGAAAGTGTCGGAGAGCGGGTTCTCGGCTTAGCCGGCTTGGCCCCATGCCACAGCAGTAAAAACAACTTGCAGGTACGTCACGGTGATCAGCCGTGATATCCGCGTGTACTGTGGCCGCTTCGTTGGACCATCGCACACAGTACATGGATGGTCCCCCTGCAAACCTACAAAGTGATGGAAGTCAAAACCTATAACAGAGAACCGGAAGCCCAACAAGTTAGAAATTTTACATCTCTTCAAATGGTTCACGCACACACACTGCATGAGGACTTGCTCAGAACATCACCACGTCCTCGTAGACACGGCTCCATTGCTCTAAAAGCTTCCGATACCTGCCAAGTGGGAACCGGCTCCAGAAGAGTAACAACAAGGCCTTTAAAAAAGAAAACTGCCTCCAAACAAAGTCCAAACAACAGGTGAAAAATCGCAAAATGGCACAGAATGCATCTGAATGGGTCTGAATCATATATACGGGTCTTATTGTTGCATTTGAGTTGTGGCCTCTCTTGAGCTTCGCTCGCCTTTCGTTCGAAAAGGTTTACCTCTTCCGAGGTCTTGTTCCTTGGTATTGTACAATTTATATATATTATAATGAAACTTATGAAACTTGCACATCCTGTACGACCGTGAAAGACCTCGAAATGGCATCAAAATATCTCAGCCCTTTGCTGCCTCTCTATCGTTTCATATCGTTTCTATACGTCTGTTTTTTCTGCTCCTTAAAAGGAATGGCCCCGAATTCATCACAAAGAATCGGTTATCCCAAACTACCCTGAACAAAGAGCGCTCCGATTGCTGACATCACGGGAAACACACATTGGTTTGAAGTCATGGGAATCATATAAAAACATTGATTTAAATCATAATAGACTAAACAACTATAAACAGCTTACATATATAAACACATATGATACAGTAATTAAACAACCACTATACACACATATATATATATATATGTATATATAGTTCTGAACAAAAATAAACAAATGAACATGAACAAAAACAGAATTTTCAAAGACAAAAACAAAGATCTTGGAGAAACATGGAGAAACCGAGAAACATCGTCTCCAGGAGCTGTGGCACTTCCTTGGTGAGTTCAGCCTCTTTCGCTGCCAGCGACTCCATGGTGTCCTCAAAAACAAGGGCCTCAAAAAGTGATCGCTGCATGGCTGGATCTTGGAGGAACTTTTCATATCTTTTCATACTCAAATTGATGACACTTGATGACATTTCACAAATCTCGACCATGTTTCCATATGTTCCCATCTGTTTACAGTAACCATATGATTCCATATATATGTTTCCATGTTGGTTTTAAACTTCTGACTTTCCGTGACTTTCCGTGATGTTCCTCTTCTGAGGCCATATCCACCAGTCACATGCGCAGCCGAGTTCGGCTTTCGGCAAAATAGTTGAATTCGCATGGGCCGCTTGAGCCAAATGTGGTATCACAGCGTCGATTGGTCCATCCAAACATTATATCCAAACGAATCCAAATCCAGATGTAAAGGGTGAGGTGACCGAGGTGACCACAAGAAATCGAAGACCGACTCGATCGAATCTTTGATTTCGAGCAATCGAATGGTATTCAAATGATTCAAATGTCCTATGACAATGCAAGAACTCCTGACCCATCACACTGCGCCTCTTCAGAGGCAAAGGAGCAACTCGAACAAACCTCGGAGTCCAACTCACACCGAGAAGCGCGTGGCACCATGTGGCACCATGTGGCACCATGTGGCACCATGTGGCAATGCCGGCTATGGCCAACAAATATCAGCCATACATTGTCAGGGCATTTTTCCAGCAGGCTGGTGACGAGTGCACGATTTGTTTCACAACTGTACACAGCTCACAGAAGGAATTTCTTCACTTCAGCAAGCACAATGAAGCCATCCTAATGCGTGATGCTCTTCACCCTCCAAGGAGAGGTCAGTCGATTTTGCTGGCATGGCATGGATGTAAAAAAACAATAAAAAACAACTTCTGCCTTCATGCGAGGATCTAGGCTGTGTTTCTAGGGGCATAAACAGCATAGATGAATAGACTTCGCTGTTGCCAGCACAACCCTGACCCACTCATCGGGGTCTTGAAAAGCATGAAACAACAAGAGGCAGCCACGACGGTCACGATCTAACAGAATCTACAGGAAGCAGCGGCCATGGGCTGGGCCCTGTCACATTCATTGGACATCCTACTGCGACAGAATTGAGTGTCTCACGACATGCGCGCACAGTTGAAAACACAAAAACTTCTTACACTCACTATATCGATCTAGATGGACAAACCATGACATACCTAGTTATACGATACCTAGTTTATGTGTGAAAAAAGCGCATGTGTATCATTAGGCATCCATCAGAACAATTCTCACCGGCAGTGCGGGCATTAAAGCACAGGTGCCAAACCACCAAAACACCTTTTGTCACGGATGCTTCAACCTTCTCTGGGGGTTCCATTGTCTAAGGAGGAAACCAACCACAAACAATCGCACACCCAGTTGCCGGAACGGAATTGCATGCAAATGCCTGTTGGGCACTGTGAAACCATATGCTGAAGTTCCTTGCGGCAAGACCAAAACTGAGGCTGCTTTTAGACATGTGAGGCTTGTGATTTGTCGCATCATTCAGTGAGACTGCGGACTTTTCCAGACTCTCCAAGACAAGCAGTCAAACCTTTTAACCCAATAAGCAAACCAAATCAATCAAAACATGGTCAACGGCTTGGCCGTCACAAACCACCGAAGCAAAGCAGCCACGTTTGAATTGTCATCCAATCAGCCTAGAGTTGCAACTTCACTGGGGCAGTCGCAGACTCAACGTCAGAGTGATACTGTTGGAGTGGCTTCAGTGGAATTTGGTGCTGGCTTCTGCACATGGGGCACTGAATGCTTTCGAAGTTCTCCTCTTTCATTTGCTCTCTGCACCATGCCTGGCTTCCAGAGCACTGTGAAGACTGCGCGGTTCACTTTATTTATGCAGATTAACATTTGAAAGTGTGTGCCAGTGTGCCATGGAAACCGAACTCAATTCTCCGTGTGTGTAGGCTAATGATGCCAATGGCGTAAACAAATTCTACACTATTACAACTTATATCAACTTACTACTTCAACCACTTTCTTCCAAAGAGGTAGAATATGGATGAATTCCTGGATGAATATGGTAGCATCTGGTAGGATCTCATGAAGTGCCTCTGATTAACACAAACCGCATACCGCACGGCGACACCGCCTTGATGCAATCCAAGTGGAACGCATGATTACCTGGCGCAACACACCATCGATCCATCGTTGCACCAGATTTCAGAAGAAGCACCTGTCATCACCTGTCATCACCTCTGCAAAATTATGCAGAATTCGTCTTACTATTCGTTCATTTCTTCAATTTCTGTCACTGTGCCGCGGTGATCTGCAGACATCTGCAGGCAAGATACATTGGAGCTTTCGGAACCCAGGTCCTGCATCCAAACAAATCGCACAGATCTCGGATTGCTCGGATTGCTCAGATCTCCCCAACGGCTTGAGTACCAACTCCAGATTCCCCAGATTCCCGATGATCTTCTTGCAGCGCACCTCGGCAAACGCAAAACCCCTTGCAACACCTGGTGAGGCACCTCTGAGGGGGTGCCCCATGGGGCCCATGGTGCTACGGGGAGAAAACAAAACATAACAAAACGCTCCTTCATGGATCCATATGGATCTTAGGTCCATCTTTGACATGGGTCAACCATCAGATGCTGTCAGCTTGAGTGTGGATGGGATAGAATAGGACAGATTCTAATAGAATCTCATAGAATCTAATAGATACTCCGAGGATGGCTGAGGCACTGGAGGTTCAGAAGCCTTGAGAATTCGCAGCAGTGCATCGATGTTTGTCAAAGACGTGAAAGAATAACCGCCTTCGCCGCCTTGATGTCTGTCTCCATCATCCCTTTCTTTCAGAAGGCAACGACAAAAACAGGCAAAAGCGGTGAAAGCGACGAAAACTATGAGGAGAAGATACGGCCATTGCATTCTGCCGGAAGGGCCCCTTGGAAGATCTTGAAGAAACCCCTCTAAAATATCGAGAGCTCAGTTTTGAGCCAAAAACATCTGAACACATCACGGCATGAGTACGGCATGCCACAGCAAGCCACGGCAATTTTCCTGCAAAATTGATGCGAGCCGGTGTGCCGGGGTCGGATCATCCGCAGAAAATGAATCCCTTCCGGCCCCAACTATATATATCTATGGCTTCTTCAATGATCTTCAACATGCTGGCACCCTGCAAAAAACTGCCAAATCTGGGCACTCACACCATGAAAATTGCCTCAAGCCGTTCGAATATTCTGCGATTTAGTCCAGTGAATTGCAGCCCGTGAACATCCGAAACAGAGGCAGCAAGTCACTTGGTCTCAGGCTGCGAAGAGCACCGCCATGTCCTTAGCCGTTGAGGGCTGCGGAACAGTTTTGCGTCAAGGTGTGAGGTGCAGGGATCGGTCGGAACAGTTTCACATATTTCTCAACTGTCCAAGATGTTTCAATGTTTCACAAGTTGTTTGAAGTCTCAGGCTGCAGCACCGATGCCGCCCTCGCAGCTACGCACTTTTACGCTTTCGGATGGGGACTCTCTTGAACCGAGAGTCTCGGATGTGGGTGCACTGCCGATCAATGCCGTGCTGTCGCAGAGCACGGCAATGGCATCAACAAAATTGGATCATGCAAACTCTTGCCAGGAAAAACCTCTTCACGAACTCTCCCTGCAATTGCGTTAGCTTCATCCTATCCCTTACCGTCCCTCCAAGACTCTGTTTCCAAATGTTTCCAATCCTTGAGATTCTGACGAGCAGTTTGGCCTCATGGCATCTGGACAAACAAGCGATCCATAGTGGCGTAGTCAGTGCAGGAGAAGCAGTGAGCTATATTCTACTAGTTGGGGCAGCCTCAAGTACATGCAATGACGGTGATGGACATGTCATCAATTGTCATCATTTTAAAATGATATGTCAAGTGTTTCTATGTGCTTTGCCGCTTTGCCCAAGTTTCATCTACCTTTAACATGGAAACAAACCATTGCAACATCAACTGACGTTTGAACGGCCCTGACTCTGTCGCCAAAGAGGTTCAGCTTGTACTCGGCGGCTCGTCGAACCTCTGAACTGAGTTCGTAGGCACCGAAGCCACCTCGGCCAAAAAAAAACACCAACCTGGGTGGTGTGCCGATTCTCTTGCGAAGTTGAATCAGGTTGAATCACTGAATCATTTGGAAGGAATTCGAAAAGGAACAAAAACCTCCTGTATATTAGAATAGAATGAAAAAAAGAGCTTGAAGAGCTCACATCTGATATCATCCGATGCATCCCTCGTTCCCGCATCTCAGCTCGACACCATCCTCTTCGGGAGATAGACCCAGGTCCCGCAACTGGCCGCGGCAGTGTTCTGCAGCATGGCTCATGGCCATTACAATATATAAGATACATATCACACACATATATATAATATATATATATATATTATAGTAGTGTTATATGATATAGAGATATCATATACTTCATCATCAATCATATTAGCATATTTATCTGCTATATTGTCATCACGGGCTCTATTATCGTAATTATTTGCTATTGTTAGTTTGTGTGAATTACTGTAACGGCATCATGGTAATCATAAATGTAATTGAATATCATCATTCTGCTACTATGGAGGGCTGTCGGATGGACACGGCAAGAAGTTCCAACGGATGATGAAAGACTGCAAGGCGCTGAGCCTGTCGCAGGCGAGACTCTGGTGAAGTCTCTTCGCCATATGCGAAGGGATCAACACCTTGAATAAACATTTTGATCCGGCACACTGCATATTCGGCACGCTGCGGCATGTTTGAAAATGCTTGAAATCAATTGAAATCGTATGGGATCTTCATATTACGTGACCTGAATGCTCCTGTGGCCTTCCAGGGAATGATGAATCTCATCTCTGGGTTTTTTTGGTTTGTTCAAATTTGATCATGCCATGACCAAGTCACCAAGTCCACGATATTCCCGGAGACTCCCGGAGATTCTCGATATGTTGTCGACACAGCACTGAAATGCACTGAATCCAGGTCCAACGCCAATATATCGAAGGCCATGGTGAGTGCCCAGAATTGCAAAGGCCTGAGACTTTGTACAACCCAACCGTTAAAAATGATAAATGATGGAAATGTGGCCTGGGAATCCCCAACGAGCCGGGCGAGATGAACGCCCACCTGTCACATCTGTCACATCCACATCTGCCACAGCCACCCAGAGAAATGTCACAGCAATGCCACAGGTGGCATGACTTCGCCAAACGCATCAAATATATTCAAATATCATCAAATGCACTCTACATGTGGCTTTGATGCTTACGTCCCGGAATCCAGTATGTAGATCCAAATGGATTTTAAATGGATTTTGAATGGATTTTTCCCGAGAGCGTCTGAGCGCAGGGTTCTTCCAATAGTGGGGGTCTGTAAAACATCTTCTCATCTTCACATCTCATCTTCACATCCTCTCATCTTCACATCTGCTCATCTTCACATCCTCTCATCTTCACATCCTCTCATCTTCACATCTGCTCATCTTCACACCTTCCCATCTTCACATCTGCTCATCTTCACACCTTCCCATCACATCTGCTCATCTTCACATCTGCTCATCTTCACATCTGCTCATCTTCACATCTTCTTATCTTCACATCTTCTCATCTTCACATCTGCTCATCTTCACATCTGCTCATCTTCACATCTGCTCATCTTCACATCTTCTCATCTTCACATCTGTTCATCTTCACATCTGCTCATCTTCACATCTGCTCATCTTCACATCTTCTTATCGTCACACCTGCTCATCTTCACATCTGCTCATCTTCACATCTGCTCATCTTCACACCTTCCCATCTTCTCATCTTCACATCTGCTCATCTTCACATCTGTTCATCTTCACATCTGCTCATGTTCACATCTGCTCATCTTCACATCTTCTTATCTTCACACCTGCTCACCTTCTCTCTCATGCCTTTTATCTTCACACCTGCTCACCTTCTCTCTCATGCCTTCTTTTTATCTTTCTCTCTTAAGGCCGAGGGTGGTGCCGGCGGCGAGTCACGAAACGTCAACCCTTTCGCACGAAATGAGGGTCGATCGGCAAAAACTGCGGTAAAATTGCGATTTGACTTGTCCTGGAGCAACCCTTTCGCACGAAATGAAGGTCGATCGGCAAAAACTGCATGAGGTAAAATTGCGATTTGACTTGCCCCGGAGCAACCCTTTCGCACGAAATGAGGGTCGATCGGCAAAAACTGAGGTAAAAGTGCGATTTTACTTGTCCTGGAGCAACCCTTTCGCACGAAATGAGGGTCGATCGGCAAAAACTGAGGTAAAACTGCGATTTTAGTTGTCCCGGAGCAACCCTTTCGCACGAAATGAGGGTCGATCGGCAAAAACTGATTTAAAAGTGCGATTTTACTTGTGCCGGAGCAACCCTTTCGCACGAAATGAAGGTCGATCGGCAAAAACTGAGGGAAAATTGCGATTTTACTTGTCCTGGAGCAACCCTTTCGCGCGAAATGAGGGTCGATCGGCAAAAACTGAGGTAAAAGTGCGATTTTACTTGTGCCGTTCTTGTCTGTGTGTAAAAGCGCCTGTGTGTAAAAAGCGTCTGTGTGTAAAAGTCTCTGTGTGTAAAAGCATCTGTGTGTAAAAGCGTCTGTGTGTCAAAGTGTCTGTGTGTAAAAGCGTCTGTGTGTAAAAGTGTTTGTGTGTAAAAGTGTTTGTGTTCAAGTGTTTCTGTGTAAAAGCCTCTGTGTGTAAATGTGTATGTGTGTGAAAGCGTTTGCGTGTAAAAAGTGTCTGTGTGTAGAGGTTGTCTGTGTGTAAAAGCGTCTGTGTGTCAAAGCGTTTGCGTGTAAAAGCGTCTGTGTGTAAAAGTGTTTGTATGTAAAAGCTTCTGTGTGTAAAAGTGTTTGTGTAAAAGTGTTTGTGTAAAAGCCTCTGTGTGTACATGTGTTTGTGTGTGACAGCGTCTGTGTGTAAAAAGCGTCTGTGTGTAAAAAGCAACGGGCTGTAAAAGCGTCTGTGTGTCAAAGGGTTTGTGTGTAAAAGCGTCTGTGCGTAAAAGTGTTTGTATGTAAAAGCTTCTGTGTGTAAAAGTGTTTGTGTTACAGTGTTTGTGTAAAAGCCTCTGTGTGTAAAAACTTTTTGTTTAAAAGCGTCTGTGTGTAAAAAGCGTCTGTTTGTAAAAGTGTTTGCGATGCAAACTACTGTCTTGCACTTCTCACTGTCCTGTCTTGATACTCCTCTTCTCGACTGCCTATAACAGAGCTTTCATATATCGTTTCTAATATTGCGTCTCCATACTAACAAGAGAAGACCCTGCTCCCCCCTGAACTGGCCGAGCAAACATGACTGTAAGCATTTCCAGAGCTTCTTTTGGTGGCCGTGGTGCTCGTCTTTGGAGATTTTGGAGGCCTGCTGCATGTTGCCGTGTGGCAGTCATTCGATGTTTTTTCAGCTAGCTTTTGGTAAAACCGCATGATTTTGCGAGTTTCAACTGCAAGCTTGTGTTCCGTTTGTTTGGTGAAAGCATGAAGCTGGTCGGCGCAGCTATTGGTTCGAGATTTGTATCGCGCTTGGCGTCTATAAGTTGTCACTCTGGGTTCGCTGCAACCGGATATGTCCGAGAAGGTCCGAGAGTTGCAACAAGGCTTGACAGAGGGAGGAGTTGATCCCTTCCGGCGCCAGGTGCGCAAACTTGGGATCAATGCATTGACGGCTTTAGCTTCTGAGCTGGGGATGTCACTGTGTGGCATTCATTCGATGTTTTCAGGAGATGGCAAACCACCTTGGTTGGGGGGGCCCCAAAGCACATAGCCCGCATGACATGTTTATACATGCTGGTTTCGAGGCACATGGAAATAGGACTTCGCCACCACCCCGTCGGATTGCTGAGGTCGCCACGACAACGATGACTTCGCTGTGACTACCTGGGCCGGCCTCTGTGTAAAAGCGTCTGTGTGTACAAGTGATTGTGTGTAAAAGCGCTTGTGTGTAAAGCCGTCTGTGTGTAAAAGCGTCTGTGTGTCAAAGTGTTTCTGCGTAAAAGTGTTTGTGTGTAAAAGCTTCTGTGTGTACAAGCGTCTGCGTGTAAAAGCGTCTGTGTGTAAAAGTGTTTGTGTGTAAAAGTGTTTGTGTGTAAAAGTGTTTGTGTGTAAAGTGCCTGTGTGTAAAGGCGTCTATGTGTAAAAGCTTCTGTGTGTCAAAGCGTTTGTGTGTAAAAGCAGCTCCTGTCTGTAAAAAGGTCTGTGTGTAAAAGTGTCTGTGTGTAAACATGTCTGTGTGTAAAAGTGTCCGTGTAAAAGCGTCTGTGTGTAAAAACATCTGTGTGTAAAAGCGTCTGTATGTAAAAGCTTCTGTGGGTAACAGCTTTGTGTGTAATAGCCTCTGTGTAAAAGCTTCTGTGTGTAAAAGCTTCTGTGTGTAAAAACTTTTGTGTGTAAAAGCGTCTGTGTGTAAAAGTGTTTGCGATGCAAACTATTGTCTTGCACTTCTCACTATTTTGTCTTGCTACTTCTCTTCTCGACGCCTATAACACATCTTTCATATATTGTTTGTAAAATTGTGTCTCCATACTAACAAGAGAAGACCCTGCTCCTCTACGCTCTCGGGCCATCCGTCGTCTAGTTTAATCCATATTCATAACCAATTCTAACCATGATTAATCCACATGGATCCAGGATCCAACAGGCCTCGCCTCTACCAGTGTGAGGCCAGCAGCAGGTGGACCACCCAGTAGCTCCTCCAACGCCTTGGCGTCGCAGGTCAGCTGGAAAGTGTCCAAGGTGACATCAAATCCATGAATCATGAATATTCATGTGCAAGAAAAATACATAAGCATATCTATCTATATTATATATATGTGTGTGTGCGAACTATCTGGAAAGATGTAAAACTTCTTACTTAGCAGGGGGCCGCTGGGGAACATTGCAGTCAGCGGCCAACGAAGACGCTGCAATGTTCCTGTGAAAACGTACCTGCAATTTTCCAGTTTTTCGTCAATGGCAACCGGCTAAGCCAAGAACCGGCATGTCGTTTTTCCAACAGTTTTCAAACTACTGTACGGTTTTCGCAATCTGACTGAGCTGCATCAGAACAAGTAAATCCTTCGAGCAAGGACGTAGAAAGATTTCCTCGCACAGTTTCTCACTTCCAATCATCAAACCATTCCTGTCAGGTTCAACTGAAGTGTTTTTGCACGTGCGATGCGTTCCACATCAGTAATTCGATAAGATGTTTCTGAGCAAGTGTGTCACTCATGCCGATATCCGTCAAGGTGGTATGAGCCCTTCGGGGAAAGCCTTTCTAGGCTAACAATTGACGGTAAAACGATGTCTGAATTTACACTTTGAATTAGTAATTCGTTTAAGTAAAGTGAACAGCCGGCCTTTTTTCCTTGTCTCACCCGTCGATGTCGTTGGGTTGAACCGCTGGCCGCTGTGCTTGGCCTCACCCTTTTCCTTTTCTCATTTGTCGATGTCGATGTGTTGAACAGCTGGCCGCTTTTCCTGGCCTCACCATTTTCATTGGACAGCCCATGCATAGTCTTAAGCTGCGACAACAACCTTCCTGTTGTTTCAAGAGACAGCCACTCCGCAGCCATTTACGCATGATCAGGTAACAGGACATGCTTTCAAGGTGGGGTATCTTTCTTTTTTGGTTGCTCGGTGAGGTTGAAATTGTGCACCTAATTCAGGGGTTGAACACGTAAGCCGTCCAGAGGGTTGTGACTTGAAAGCCGAGGGCCTTTGAGCCTTATCACGAATACTGCATGAGTTATGGATGCAACAGGTCATTAACTAGTTCCCCATGGGTCCCTATTTCATGTGTTCTTGCGTTCTCCTCTCTCCAGGTAGGTTTGGCCCGTTGCGTGCTGAGGTTGTTGTAGGTTTGCGCCGTGTCAGGTTGGTTCAGGTGCTTCTGTCTCCCCCCTCCTCCACTGGTCTTGTTCCGTTTTCCGTCGGCCGCCGCTTTTCTTTTCCCTTGCCTTTCCAGGGTTGCCCGTTTTGGGCTAGGTTTCATGTGTTGGTGTTTTCTCTTTCCCTCTTCTTTTGCGTTCCCCTCTTTGCGCCCTGGTTAAGTCACTTTCATCTCATTGTCATCTTCACCTCATTTTCATTTCCCCTCTTCTTCATTTTCATCTCATTGTCGGGACCTTAATTTCCCACCCTCCTGCGGGAGGGTGTGTGTGTGTGTGAACCATCTGAAAAGATGTAAAACTTCTTACTTAGCAGGGGGCCGCTGGGGAACATTGCAGTCAGCGGCCAACGAAGACGCCGCAATGTTCCTGTGAAAACGTACCTGCAATTTTCCAGTTTTTCGTCAATGGCAACCGGCTAAGCCAAGAACCGGCATGTCGTTTTTCCAGCAGTTTTCAAACTACTGTACGGTTTTCGCAATCTGACTGAGCTGCATCAGAACAAGTAAATCCTTCGAGCAAGGACGTAGAAAGATTTCCTCGCACAGTTTCTCACTTCCAATCATCAAACCATTCCTGTCAGGTTTAACTGAAGTGTTTTTGCACGTGCGATGCATTCCACATCAGTAATTCGATAAGATGTTTCTGAGCAAGTGTGTGCGTGTGTCTATATATCTATAATTATATTCTGCATATTGTATTTATAAATATTTAAATAATTTGGTATATGTATTGATATCCCTTGGACAGGAAATATCATCTAAGTTGACAGTTGATCTCCTGGCCTGGCCGGCAGCCCACTGCTGTCCAAGAGACTCCCTGACGAGTTAGGAGGAAGTCGGAGCGTGGCGCAACCAGTTCTGCCAGGTGACCTTTCGTCACGGCTTACTGCGACATCGACTGCTATAATTCGACTGCTTTCTGTGAATCTGGGCCCTCACCAAGACCGAAATCCACCACGGACTGCAACCTGGCAAGTTCTGGAAGCGTTCCACACTATTCCACACAGGTCAAGTTCAGAGCCAAAACATGGCACTGGGCGGGCGTTTCTTGGTCTCGCAACAAACGTAGACATCCCACAATGTCCTACATTTCTATCTATCAGAATCTATCAGAACGGGTGGTTTCGTGGGCCTTCCGGCCTTCCCTGAAAAATCCTGAAGCTTTAGCAGCTAAAGCTAAAGCTTCTTGTTGCTCTCCAAACTCGTCGGGCGTGACATATTGCTTCGCCTGGCACCGTCAAAATCAAACGATCGGTTCCTCCGTTCCTCCGTTCCGGCGGATCAGCTGAGCATGTGACCACCACAGGATGCGACGCCGCTCCCCAGCGAAGCTTGCTGTCCGCAACGCAGTTCCTGGTGCTCAAAATGCAGATGTCTTGAAAATGCGTCCCATGTCCTTTTATTACTTGACAGGCTAGGAGTGCATTGCTTCTGAGATATCTTTATTCGCTTTCCTTTCTGAGGATGGCCACAGGACAAGTCTTAAACGGAATCACTAGTGCAGGCGTATGCATGACCAAAACAGTTCTCACGAAGCACATTTGCAAAGTGCCATTCTCTCAACACGTCTAAGAATTGACTCGAAATGTGTTGAAATGTGGGGGAGCTGCAGCACTCTAATATTCCACACCTGCCAGTGCTAAAGGATTGGCAACCCAGACTTGCAAAGCCTTTCAGCTTGGAACTTCCTAAAGTCTCAAACTGACCATGTTCAGAAGCAGTCTGCCGGTCCAAAAGCAATGTGCTTTGATGTGCTTTGTTATATTTTGTTCCATTCAACTCCACTTCAAACAACACCAGCCTCGGTACTCCAAAGCTTCTGAAAGGCGGCTGTGATGATTTCGGTCTGTGCATAAGGAGCGGAACGGCGCGGTGTGTGACAACGCGGGAAAATATACTCAGAGTACCTGGAAAGCCTGGTGGTGCAACATCATCAAGGACTTCCAGCATCAATCTTTCGTGCGATTTCAGGATCATCCAAAAATCATGAACATTTTAGAAAATCTGGACATCGATGCTGACCATCACAGTAGCAACCTTGTTGCATATTGCAAAGGGGCACCGGGTTGCCACCGCCTCTTCCAACACAAAGCGTCGCACCGTGCTGGCTATTTCCAAAGGCAGCCGCATGCCTCACAACATATCGCAACGTGCATCAGCGTGCATCAACGTGCATCAACGCGCACTCCGCGAAGCCAGTGCGGCGATGTTCGGCTATGTTCGGCTGGTTAGAGAATCTCGCAGTGCATGTGAAACATGTGAAACATGTGAAACATGTGAAACATGTGAAACATGTGAAACCCTCAGGCCGCAACTCGGCGCAAGTTCATGCATCTTCACCTGTGGCAGGGGCTTTCTTCCAATCGCACATGGATCACATGGCATTCGGATCGATGATCAATGCTGCAATGGAGGAACCACACTATTTGCATCTATGTGCTGGCATGATGGTGGATATATGGTGGATGTGCTTGCATAGAAACCAAATCCTATAGATCCTATAGTACAGTACAGGCAGCGTAGCCGCACCTTGAATTCACCGAGCAAGCTCCGCAAGGTGTTCAAGGTCTTCTCCAAGTTGCACTGGCCAAATGGCATGGGATTTTGCAGCGAAACCCATTGGAAGTGTTGATATTGGAGGATATTGGAGACTGTGGTAATGCCACTCTTGGACATGACTTCCCGCATCCCGCCGCGTCCCGCCTCTCCACCTTTGGGAAGGCAACCTTTTCGCAAGCCTTTCAAAGTCGACCAAGATTCCACAACGGCAATATATATCTGAAGACCATTCGTGAGGCAGAAAACTCAACAACGATGTGCAAACTACGCCTGGGTCTCTGTGTTACTTCGGAACAGAGCTCACTTCAACGGCTTGTGCGTTTGAAAAGAACGGAACGTCGGACTGTCAAGTTTGCTTTGTGGCAATGTGTCACCATCTGTCACCTGCTGCTGCAGCAAAGGCTTTGAAGCTAAACGCCTTGGCCCAATAGCAAGCGCGGAAACATCTGCAAGTACAACACAAACGTTTCCAGGATGTGCACAACCACCACACTCTTCATGGAGCAAAAAGGTGTCAGCAAAATGTGTCACACGTTTCCTTCATGCCAAGGCCTCGCACGGCTGGATAAGCACAAGCCGCCTGGTCCACTCCGAATGCAGCTCCAGAAGTTCCAGAAGTTCCAGGTGGGTGAGTTGTTCACTTTCAGCGTTCCATGTTCTGTTTCTGGGTGAGGCACTACGATGTGATTTCCAGCCGCTGCCCACTTGGGTAAATCATTTTTTGCCTCAGGGCCCAGAACGGCCCAAAGTTTTCACCATATTTGACCCGTCCCTTCCAAGTGCAGAGGAACATTGAAGAAGCCTAACTAGATCTAACATGATCTAACATGATCTAACTATATAGGTAACTAGGCCGAGACCTAATTACGTTGGGCCCGTGGCCGTATGAATGCACTCGGCATCTGTCTCCAAGAGCATGAGCACCTGAAGCCATCAGCTCCAACATCGTCGCAAAATGTTGCGATATTCGCAGTTCCAAATGTTCCAAGAACCCAGTTCCTTTTTGAAAGTCACGTTCAAAATGCAAGTTTGAATGGAATCCTGTAGTTACACCCTCCCCGGACGCCCCTTAGATTCTTTGTAACACCAGAGGACACGACACGGCGATCATCTCAGAAGTCCAAGCTATTTAACGACAATTTCTACTGTAGACATCTGTGGACTACAAAGAATCCTTTTGCCACAAAGAAATGCAATGCTGCAACATGCTGCAATTCATTGTAATTCCTGTCTAGGTTCTGAGGAAAATGAGCCCTGGAAGTATCATTGCATCATTATGCATCATTCACCTGCCTCCAATGCCTCCTCATCCAGTTCCTCACGCCGGACAAGAGAACCAGGCCTGACCAGCCGAAATTCATCAAAATTGCATCTCTTCACAGACACTGGCCAACTTCAGTGGTGACATCAGTTGATCAAATCATCTCAAATCTATGTCAAATATGTGAAATTCAGTAGGGTGTCCACATCATGAGTCATGGGATAGTCATGGGATATCTATGGATATCGGAAACCTCCGGACATTTTGGGGAAACGGGTCAGCCATGGTCAGCCTGGTGGCCTCAGGCACCACCAACCTCAGATGCATAAAGAAAACAGAACATGAAACAAGTGAAACAAGGCCATTTATTGTGGCGAATATTCCACCATCAATTCCATGTGGCGTTAATCCTTTATATCCTTTACTCAATTAGTTCATTATATGTTCATTATTATTTCAATATTTTCAATGGTGGGATTCGTGCAGTTTGAGCGGCTCATACTCCAATTCGGCTTTGGCGGCCAGAATCAGCAGCAGCCAGCGCATGGCACCATGGCACAGCACGGGACCGTGGCGCTGCGTGCTGCCCTGGGATGCTGATTGATTACCATGAGGACTTGCTGGGAGAATTGCAATGATATTAATATATTTATTAAAATATACGCGTGTCTTGAGCACTTAAGATTCAAGATTGTTTCATGATGTTTGATGATTGCTAATGATATTAAGTGCGAATCCGCTAAGAAGCTGCCAATTGCCTCCGTTGGGTTAGTTTTCAGCCCTCTTTGTCAAATGGCAAGGGGCGGTTTTGCTTTTCGACGGTGGAAGACCGCCATGGACCTCCAGGTTGTTTGGACTGTCTCTTTGTGTCTGGATCACCCTTCGACATGATGGGCATGTCATGGCCAGTACGGTTTTGTCTGGCAGCATCTGGCGCAGCCAAACGTGGAAGCTCGCAGAAAGAAACTCCCTTGGTTTGAGTTGTGACCGCAGCAGCTTCGATACGAATCCAAACATCAAACCTCAACTGCAATTGTTCAAAGAGATTTAAAGAGATGCTTAAAAAGATTAAAAATCAGAATCTTCAAGCTGCGTTCCACCTGTCACGGGTACTGAGTGGGAAGAGTCTCTGTACTCACTGCTTCTCTCCTCCATAAACCAATTTCAACCAGCTGAGGCAAGCAGCTTTTCACACGCTCTCTTTCCCGTCCACACCCTGAGCACAGCTCAAAGTTGCCATGGCTTTCAGGGTGGTTTTCCGCTGAGCCCTGGCTACGGTGAAACGTCGGGAATCACGTTTCGAATCTGAACATCGTCGCATTTTGCGAAGACATTGTGCAAATTTGTGCAATAAGCGCAGATCGGGTGGGGGCGTCCCCGGGGAATTTTTTTCAGATTTCCCGGGGATTTTTTTTCAGGATACGGGGTCTATATAGCAAAACACATAAGGCCAGAAGCAGCAACCATGCGGAAAGGGTTCGCGCCCCTACCTTTTTATTTATTTTGTTTTTTTTTCTGCGTTTTGTTTTTTTTTTTGATTCTGTTGCGGGGCGTGTTGTTTGCTTGTTCCATGGCGCCAACCGGTGTATTCCTTGGCTTCCATTCATTTTCCAGAGTTTTAAACGTTTTTTGGGTGTTTAGTTTGCTTTTCACCGGTTTTTTTTTGGTTTTGAACGATTTTGTTTTGTTCTTGCCGTTTTTGGGCGTGTTTCCCGCGACTTGCATACGTCTGATCACTAGTGGCATGGACGGTTCTGTGTTGTTTGCCGTTGTATTCATCGTGCATCCACTGTGTTAAACCAACAGACATGATAGATTGATTGATTTATTCATAGATAGATAGATAGATGGTTAGATAGATAGATAGATAGATAGATATATAGATAGATAGATAGATAGATAGATAGATAGATAGATTAGATAGATAGATAGCTAGATAGTTAGATAGATAGGTAGATAGATAGGTAGATAGAATAGATAGATAGATAGATAGATAGATAGATAGATAGATAGATAGATAGATAGATAGATAGATAGATAGATAGATAGATAGATAGATAGATAGATAGATAGATAGATAGATAGATAGATAGATAGAAGGATAGATAGATAGATAGATAGATAGATAGATAGATAGATAGATAGATAGATAGATAGATAGATAGATAGATAGATAGATAGATAGATAGATAGATAGATAGATAGATAGATAGATAGATAGATAGATAGATAGATAGATAGATAGATAATAGATAGATAGATAGATAGATAGATAGATAGATAGATAGATAGATAGATAGATAGATAGATAGATAGATAGATAGATAGATAGATAGATAGATAGATAGATAGATAGATAGATAGATAGATAGATAGATAGATAGATAGATAGATTAGATAGATAGATAGATAGATAGATAGATAGATAGATAGATAAATAGATAGATAGATAGATAGATAGGTAGATAGATAGATAGATAGATAGATAGATAAATAGATAGATAGATAGATAGATAGGTAGATAGATCGATAGATCGATCGATCGATCGATCGATCGATAGATAGATAGATAAGATATGATAAGATAAGATAAGGTAAGATAAGATAAGATAGATAAGATAAGATTAGATAAGATAAGATTAGATTAGATTAGATAGATAGATAGATAGTTAGATGGATAGATAGATAGATAGATTTTGACGACAAGTTTGATCACATACGCTACAGAAGGTGGGCTGTATCATACACTTGCATTTTGTCACAAGCCGCGGGGGGTGCTTTAAAATAAAAAGGCGGGAGGGGGGCGCGGGAGGGGGGCGAGCGCCTCCCCCCGCAAAGCGTCACATAGTCATGATACATTCATTCGCAATGTAGGTGGGCCTTATCATCCACCTTTGTGGCGATGTCACAGCATACAGCGGTAGCGTAATACTAGACGTAGCAGTTGGTGGGCCATATCATCCACCTTTGTGGTTTTGTCACAGCATGGCAGCAAAGCACGCACTTGAATTTTGACGACAAGTTTGATCACACACGCTTGAAACAGAAGGTGGGCCGTATCATACACTTGCATTTTGTGGTTTTGTCACAGCATGGCAGCAAAGCACGCACTTGAATTTTGACGACAAGTTTGATCACACACGCTTGAAACAGAAGGTGGTCCGTATCATACACTTGCATTTTGTCACAAGCCGCGGGAGGGTGGCTCTAAAATAAAAAGGCGGGAGGGGGGCAAAGCGTCACGTAGTCATGATACATTCATTCGCAATGTAGGTGGGCCTTATCATCCACCTTTCTGGCGTTGTCACAAGCCGCGGGGGGGGGCTTTCCTGGAAATGCAGTTTTGCATGGTATTTACAATGTCTTTTGCTTATGCACATGGATACGGGGGGTGGTATTGCAATCGCGCGCCATACTTATACAATGCTTGATTGGATACCTTCCTTGCTTGCTGCCTGGCTGGCTGTCTTGCTGGCTCCCTGCATGGCTTGCTCACCTTCTCGCTTCGCTGACTGCCGTGCTTCCTCCCTTGCTCGCTCGCTTGCTCGCTTGCTCGCTCGCTCGCTTGCTGGCTTGCTGGCTTGCTGGCTTGCTGGCTTGCTGGCTTGCTGGCTTGCTGGCTTGCTGGCTGGCTTGCTGGCTTGCTTGCTTGCTTGCTTGCTTGCGTGCTTGCGTGCTTGCGTGCTTGCGTGCGTGCGTGCTTGCTTGCTTGCTTGCTTGCGTGCTTGCTTGCTTGCTTGCATGCTTGCATGCTTGCATGCTTGCATGCTTGCATGCTTGCTTGCTTGCTTGCTTGCGTGCGTGCGTGCGTGCGTGCTTGCGTGCTTGCGTGCTTGCGTGCTTGCGTGCTTGCTTGCTTGCATGCTTGCTTGCTTGCTTGCTTGCGTGCGTGCGTGCGTGCTTGCGTGCTTGCGTGCTTGCGTGCTTGCGTGCTTGCTTGCTTGCTTGCATGCTTGCTTGCTTGCTTGCTTGCTTGCTTGCTTGCTGCCTTGCTTGCTTGCTTGCTTGCTTTCTGGCTGGCTTGCTTGCTTGCTTGCTTGGCTTGCTTGTTTGCTTGCTTGCTGGCTGGCTTGCTTGCTTGCTTGCTTGCTTGCCTGTTCCCTGCGTGGCCTGCGAATAGATTTCTGAAAAAAATTCCCCGGGAAATCTGAAAAAAATTCCCCGGAAAAATACGTACCCGTTTCTCAAGGTGCCTGTCCTTTTCTTGTAACGAGTCCAATCTGCCAATTATACACAATTATACCATATCCATATCCATTCATATCCAACCTTCCAAAGGGCTTAGATCACTTGCCACGGTAATCCAATTGAGATCAGTTGAGCACCTTCAGAAACACGCGGAGGCATTTTCTCTGGGTTCTAGTTGCGCTCCAGCTTTTCCGGTGGATTCTTGCCAGCTTGAGAGGTTCGGAACTTGTTCTCCATCCTGTCCAAATCGGGTGATGTCTCTCCAGTTAGTAGAGTAAAATGGAAGGCACATGTCCAAACTCCAAACATGTCGGTGTTGTCTCATGTTGTCTGTTTCCCTGTGTTGCATGATGTTTCATGGCATATCTGCCATATCCCATCCATATCCCATCCCTATCATCTCTTGAGATGAGCCGCTTGATGATGCGCTCGTTCAAAAGTTTCTTGTCGCTGTCTGACGGTGGGACCCTTGCAGCGAAACAAGCTGAAACATCTGAAACCAGACAAGAAAATACAAGAAATGCATCTCTTGAAGCCGCCGTAGCCTGACCCAACTGGTGACAAATTACTACGTGCATCTGCATCTTGCTTGCGACCAAGCATCTTCCCCTCGGCTTCCCACTGCTTCTGCCACGACCTGCATAGCCCCCGTTTGCAAACGTCTATCACAGTTGAGGCGGACCCAACAAACATGCAGTACAGAGTGCTGAAAATCTATGAAAATCTCACGTTCAGGCTGTAAAATCAGGTCACAGCTTATTCATGCTTATTCAACAACTCAACAACTCATCAACCGTGCCATGAAAATCATGAAACAACGATCTGTCGCTTCTGAGCCTGGCGTTCATGAGCATCTGCACGGCAAGGTGCTCAGTCGCAGGCAGGATTTTCCTCGGTGATGGTGCAATCGTGCTGCGGTAATGACACTATTCAGTCACTATTCACAAGAATTCACAAGAATTCACAAGAATTCCATGGGGTGATCTTGGATCTAGTAATTGTATCACCTTCAAGCATGTAGCCAGTGCAGATGAAGAAACATAAGTTGTTGCAAGTCGGACACCCCATTCGACCCTGAATCCCAGCGTCTCCTCCATATTCATGTATCTAATCATCTAATCATTATCCAATCATCCGCTATCACATCTATCACGCACCCACTCAGCCAGGCGTCATCGCCGCAAAAATCAGTGGGGAGACCAAGAACTCGATGAAACCGACCTGCCAACTGCCAACACTGTCCATCAACACGGTCCATATCGGTCCATCAATGTCCCCTGCCTGGGAGAAAGGCCGATTCACCGTGTTGCGATCGTTTAGGGCTTGCACGGGCCTAGGCTGAGACGGCCGAGACGGCCGAGATCAAAATACAGAGGTTGAGGTTGCCGCAGGATCCTGGTCCTGCAGGATCCCTGGTGACTTGGGGGCCCAACCCAGCTTGCAACAAACACATCTTTGAACATATAGAAAATCTACATCGAAAATCTACATCCTTCATCTTTCATCATCCTTCGTCCTTCATCATGGTTGATGTGACTAGTGACTTAGGATGGTTGGTTCTGGTTCCCTTTCAACCTTTGTGCGCAGCTGGTGTGCTAGTGACTTAGTGTGCTGTCGAGTTGCACTCCCAGTCGTGCTTCCGCATCTCCTTGGACAAAGAATTCTTCCAGAACTTGCCACGCCCAGATACGGCTGATACCTGGCTGCCAGGTGGTACGGTAGAGCTGCTACGGGTGGCTGCCAGGTGGCAGAAAATGTACAAAAATGCAGCATTCTGTAGGCCATTAAGATGTCGGTTCTGCATCCAAGCTGCGGAACGGCTTCATGGAATTCGAAATGTCTGAGGTGTGAAGGGTCAGGTTCAACACCCTCAGATGTCGCGGCTTCCGCGTCACTGCTTTAACACGAAAATGAACCGGCCAGTCATCCTGTCGCAAGTTTCAGCTAAAAGATGCCAAAAGTAGTATATAATAATGTGTTGTTGCATGTGTATTAATATATAATATATATATAGATATCTATAGATATCTGAATCTATCTATACTTCTGAATATGTGATCTATGCTCAACTTTACCCCTGATCCTTGTGATTCCTTCTGTCTATACCCAGTCCCCTGTGGAGAGAGCACACCATAGCACACCTGTTTGCTCCACGAATCCATGGACTCCAGCAACAAATCCGCTGTTCTTTGGCAGATGTGATGAGGAGTGACGAGGTCATAGTGGTTCCGATTTCCGGACAGCTAGTAGATGCAGCTGGAATTTCAAGGAGACAGCTGAGTTCCTGTGCAATGCCCAGCCATGTCATTGTCACCACACGTCTCACAGGTCTCAGTTGAAAGCTTGGTCGCTGGAGTAGCTGATGTTTAGTCGGTTGCCACTGCCAAAACACTTGAACAAGTCTGCAAGGCATTCGTCGGGCGAAGGCTCAAAAGCATCCTGGCAGTATACGTACAGCGTCTCCACTTTTAAAGCTTCCTCACAGGGGAATGTGAAAAACGCGAGTATGCAGAAGCAACTTGCATGGCACAAAGAATAGCATGCCAACTATGTTTTGACAAACACTTTCAAGAAGGGTTGAGAGCTTCAGTCATTTTCCACTTCTGTCTCAAGGTTTGAGCTTTCGAACCAAAAAGAAGTATAGGCAGTATAGGTATGGTAGCATGTATTATCACCTAAAAGGACGAAACCTAGAAGCCAACAGTTTAAAATGTTTCAAGGTCTGGCCCGTCCCCGGTCCCCTAAGGAAAGATTTGGGAAGTGCCTAAAGTGCCTATCGCCTATCCATCCCGAGTCCTTCAAATATGATGTGAGTTTGGAGAACTTCTTGGTGCCATCAATGGTGAAGCGCGGTTGTCGAAGCGCCGGGGCAGAGCCCATGGCTTTCACATTGACCTCGACCTTGCCCTGTCTCTGCCGATCCAGGTGCGCTCGCACCGTGGTCGCCATGCTGAGGACTTGAACCAAGCGCCAAGTGGCAGAGCAAATGAAAGAATAAGAACATGTAAGAAAATGTAAGAAGTACCCCCATCCCATCTCCATCCCATCTTCACCGTTTCCAGAGATTTCCAGCAAACATGTGATGAACTACCAGGCAACATCGAACACTAACATCTCGACATCGAACATCGAACCCTGTGCTGTGCCGTCAAGGTGCAACTTCCGATTGTCAGGGAGACGCAAGCACTCAATCGCCTCTTGTGCCAAACATGGCTCATCCTGGAAACAGCTGAAGTGTCAAGCCCTTATTTCCTCGTCAAGCCCTCAGGTCTTGCATGGTCTTGCATGGTCTTGCCGCTTTTGGAGAGTTTTTGTCACCAGTCACTTTTTCAGTTGTCATGTCATACATTGTCATACAATGTCCATAGTGGATCATAGTGGCAGTTCAGCTGGCAGTCCAATGCATTGAACCACAGAGTTTCATCATATTTCTGTCCTCTTGAAGGAATAGGTTTCTGGACGCATCCCAAAGGTCCGAATTCACCTGGGTTTCAGTGACATATGCCAACATCTAAATCATCCAACGGATCATAAAACAATATAAAAAATATCTAAACATGGGGCATTTCGAGCCTATACCGCCCATAATGCCATAGCTCTGTGGACATAAGATACATAAGATACATAAGACAGTTCGTCTGTGTCTGTGAGTGCATGTGAGTGCATGTGAGTGCATGTGAGTGCATGTGAGTGCATGTGAGTGCATGTGAGTGCATGTGAGTGCATGTGAGTGCATGCGAGTGCGCACGCATCGCATACATGCAGCACAGCACCTTCACATGGATATTCAGCCGTCCAAGGGCAACTGAGTACACTTCGTAATTGTGGATTTACCACCAGAGCGCCTCGTACAGCATTTGCACATCCTTGATCATGGAAAAATGCTGGGCGTTGTCCGTGTGAAGGATCGCTTCAACACAGACCTTCCGCACTTCGTGGTATTGTGTCTTTGACAATGTCGAGAAAATGTTACCTCAACAAACAGGGCAAGTGTCCCAGGCTCAAATTTCAGATTGACCTGAGTTTTCAGTGTTTGAATCTCACAAGCCCAGATACATCTCGCTTGGCCTACCAGCTCAAACATTTTGGAGCAATGCATATTTTCCAATGGTGATTTGTCCTTGGCGACAAATCGCAGGTGATGTGACTGGACTCTTTCCCCGGGTGACAAATTGATTTGGCGACAGGGCTTCATGCACATTCACATTCTGAACCAAAAGCTTTGGGGGAGTCAGCCCAATATGCCCAATTGGGAGGAAACGTGCCAAGGATTTCCGTCTGCAAATGTCAGTACAGTGCCTCCTAGCCACGTTGTACCGAAGTGCCAGTTCATGTGATGTCTCAACGAGAAATCCATTGTTCAGACCTTCATCATGGGCTGCAAGTTGCTGCATGAAATGCCTTCACCCAAACGCCTCACAGTTCTAGGGACATCCTGGCATCCTGAAGAGTCTCTAAGCTGGAAGAGGAAAGCTTGCATCCCCATCTGCTACATCCATCTACATCCCCCGCAAACGTGTTCACAGTTCCTACACGCCTGGATGGCCTATGTCATGACACACAGCACTGACCAGCACGGCATACCTGTCATGCAAATTCAATGTCAAAAAGGCATGTTTTTTAAAAAAAAGTAGCATCGGAAACACCAGAAAAGCTGCTCCAGTCCATTCACTGTGAACATACGAACTGTGAACATCTGTGAACTATACTGGCATAGGATCATCATAGGATCATCATAGGATCCCTTGAATTTCTTGACCTGAAATGACCCGCCTCTCTTCCCGGGTGAGGTATGCATCTGCCGCACAGAGCTGCAGCATCCGGTAGACCCCATGTGTTGTGTCCACGGCCTTGGTGCACAGTATTGCACAGTGCAACTAGTGCAACACGATCCAACCATCCAATATCATCCAATATAATCCAATATGTCATATAAAACTTCGAAAGGACCATTTATAGTGGATTTTCCCATTAAAAATGGTGATTTTCCATAGTTTTTTGTTAACGTTTACCAGAGCTAGAGGGATCCTTTTCAAAATCAAAATCCGACCCAACTGCATCTGCCAAGGTGCATGGAACCAGTTGTGGTACGGGGCCGATTTCACATAACCTCAAGGCACGGGCCAGGCAGCCAGGTTCAGCTCCGTCGCTCTCACTTCGATCACATCGATCACTTGAGGCCCGCGCCACTCTCTGCATCGCTCAGAAAGTTGCCCATGACCACCTGAAAAACACATAGAAACAGAAAAAAAAAACATAGAAACATCCCTTGGTCGAAGATCTATAAATTATAAATGTGTATAGACAGTATATAGACACGAGTATGGGAAAGGTAAGACGGTAAGACCTTTACGGGGCTCGGAAATCATCAACTCAGTAGACTTCGAACTCAGACAAGGCGCCGAATCAAACTCGACACCATGGTTGTGGGAACTGCAGAAATACATGGCCTTAGTGCAACTGCAGCAACTGGAACAAGCTCAAGTTATCTCAAGTTCTTGTCTACCTTGTCTGTTCCTGGCGTCTCCGTGCAAAAAATGCCACCGAAGATGCTGAGGTGAGGGTGAATCTGAGGAAAAAAAAAAACAACCATCAAGAGACACCCCGATTCTAATCACAGCCATGCTGCCGCCACGTGGTTCCTGAGATGCTGAGATACACATTGTTTCTGAAAGTCACCACATCAAGTCATTGACTGATCTCGGCCGCTTCGTGTCACATGTGTGACATCGCAACCATTGTTTTGTTGCCAAGCCACCTGGCTTTGTCCAACCTGACGGAACGATCATTTCGGATGTGTTTGCGTTGTTTACATTGTTGACATCTCATGACTCTCCGTGTAGCCATCTTCCCATCACCATCAGCCATGCTATGCCATGCTGTAGCGCAGACCAGTGGCTCCAAAGGGTTCAAGTTCCAGGAGTCGATTAATTCCATGGAAAGCCCGGCGTTTTCCACCATGGCGCGCTGAGCCAATTCGATCGCCTCCATGTCCAAGCCATTTTCCTCAGATGGGGCGATATCAATATGTCAATATGGGCCATTTCAACTGCACAAACAACTGCACAGATCCCCTGATTTGCTGATCTATAAGTCATTATAAGTCCCTAAGTCTTTGTCGCTGATTACAGTCGTTCGCTTCACTTTTCAGCAGTTGCCCATGTGTTCCTTGATTTAACGTCCAAATCTTTGGAAAAAGCCCTCAAGGGCTGCCGCATGCAGTCAAAATTCCACATCTCCTCTATCCGCAAATTCGGTGTCCTGGAGCACTGGACACACAGCAACCTTTGGCAACTTTTGAAGATCCAGGGGATCGGCGATAGGCATAAAATATCATGAAATACAGAAGAATTTACAGAAGATCCATGAAGTTCCACAAGTAACATTGAGAGGGTCCGCAATGTTCCGCAAGTCTGTTCAACATGTTCAACAGCCCCTTTGGAGGAGCTGCAAGTTCTGTTCTGCTGACACTGCATCATTGGCCAGGAACAGCACGCAGCAGATTGCACCCACCTGTATGGTGCCCTGGAAGCCAGAGATCACAGCACGATCACCTTCGGCTAAGTTCTGGAGCGTCTGTGCATCCAGGACAGGCTTGTTCATAGTGATCTCACCTCACCGAAAAGTTGAGAAACAATTGAGAAATGTCGAGAAGTTGAGAATACGCGATCCGCATTTGACAACACCATCCGACACACTTCGACAGGAACCTCTTGTGGCCGAGATCTGTAGCCAAGGCTCTGATCACCGCAAGTTTCTGCACGACTTTGGCGAGCAGCTGCGTTTCATTGCCAAACTTCTTAGCGTCTTCGACACTCTCCTGACACATCACCTTTCTCAAATTGATTGCAATCAAATTTAACACATATCATATATTGCAATAATTTGCAATATAATGCCACGTGTTACATACGTGTCACATACGTGTCACATACGTGTTACAGTGCGGGACGGCGGCCCCGGCTCCTCCGAACGATCGTCCTTCGCCTCTTCCTTCATCACCACCTCCATGTCTGTCACAGACCTTACGATTAGAATCGGTTCGATACGCCGACGGCCTCACGGCCTTACGATCTCAGCTTCAACACAAGCTGCCACAACTTGGAAAATCTTGGATATATCTACCCCAAACATGCACCATACACCACCTCAGCGAATGCTTATAGGCTGTCATACTGTCATACTATGTCATATTATGTCATATTGCACGCAATGCGCGGGTGATATTGGTTCACCGATCCATTCACTGAGTGCTGTTTTCACATGTATATGTATATATATATATGCATAAGTGATATAAACGTTTGCCGGGAAGCTGGAAAATGGTCGAGGCCATCTGCCGAACCTGTTGGCTTTTTTTACACACATCAAATCACTGTAAACAAAATAAAATCGGTGCAAAATCACTGAAGAAATATACGAAATCGCATAAACAAATCATAAAATCATCAAAGAAAGTGATTCATTTTGGAAATTCACCAATTTCACCATGAAATTCACCCATGATTCTTTGCAAATCACTGTGCCATATGTGCCATGCTCCGCCTGGGTCAAAAGTTGCTCCAAGGGCTTCAGGACGATGCTCGACACCGACTGCGACAGGATCAAAGAAAATGCAATCATCCTGCAAAATCGTGGGGAAATCGGCAAATGATGGGAAAATGATGGGAAAATGATAGGAAAATGATGGGAAAATGCAATTTCATCAGACAAGCTGTTCATCAGACTGGTTCATCTGGTTAACTTAGCAATGGCGACATTTCTATACATTTCTGACTTTAAAGTTCACCTGGAAGAGCATGGGGAAAGAATAGAAAAGACGAGAAATCTGAAGGGGTTACACTACAGGCCGATCTCCTGCTACATCCACGGTGAATTTGGGCTACTTTTCACCCGAATCATTACATCAGAGCCAGATCCCTGGTGTGGAGTCTTCAGCCAAGTCTCAAAATCATGACAATGAGCAGCAAAATAATCTCAGACACAGTGCAACTGGATGCAACTGGGGCTCTTGCAGCTATGCGATGCTATGCTATGCGATGCTATGCGACGTTATGCGACGCTATGTGGCTATTCAATGGATTGGAGTATTTTGAGTCAAGCCATGGAGTCACAACTGGCTTGTCAAAGCGCTTTCACAAATGCCAAGGCCAAGCGACATTCATCCATGCATCCAGTTGGTTGGGTGACATGAAGTTGAACTCCACGATCAAATGGTCGCTTGTAAAGACCACGTTGTTGCTCATCCGCGTGGGTGGACCATTCGGAGAATTCCAGGGCAACGCATTGGTCACCTCCACTGGATGTTGCATGTTACGTGCCCGCACTCTCCATGGATGATAAGACCTAAGCGCGGCGCAACATGGCGCAACATGGTGCAATGCAGATCCCCATGAAACATATGAAACATATGACGCTACATGAAACATATGAAACAACGAAGATCATCATTCTTACGCACAGAATGTGAGGTGGCAAAAAGACTCCGAAACATCTTGAAACTCAGAGGAAGGTTCGGTGCAAAAAAAAAATGCAGTGCAAGCATGGCCAAGCTGCTTTTGATCGTAGAAGGCAGTGATTTCTGTGAGTTGCTGCTGAAATCGCGCTGGGTATCGCATATAGCAAGCCTCCAGGATGTTGATGAAGGAGTTCGGAGACCAGTCCTGGAGGTCCAAATGTGGCTGGTCTGGGCCCAAGGCTTGAGAGGATCTCGAACTTCAAACCTTGAAGTTCATCTTTGGCCTGTTTCTGACCAGAACTCAGACCTTATAAATCCTTATAAATCCGTTTTTTCTAAGTCCGACAAAGCCGCAGAGTATCGCAGGTTGTGCTACCTTCAGATCTACCAAGGCGCTTCTTCTGGATAGGCCCATAAGTTGAACAATGGCATGATCATCACCAGCAAAATGATTAAACACGAGGTCCGCGTTGACCTGGGACTGGGAATTTCGGGGGATCCCGGCTTTGAGGGATTTTTTGTGTGACACATATTATTATGATACAATATTAGACATGAACAGATATAATATATATTTATATAATTAATATATATATATATACATAATATATATATACATATGTACACGGGTATATTATTCACATCATGTGCTCCTTGCGGCCTCAGAATGCCGCTGAGCCACAGGGCTGTGATCAATTTGGATGAGATCAGCTTGGCCGTGCCAGCTCCATCATCCACGTTGCCCATGCCTGGCAGGAACCTGGCACAGCTCGAACGCAGCACTGTAACTGCAGTACTACTGATATCATCTGAATCTACTGCTGATATACATCTGATATACATCTGATTACATCTGATTACTGCCTGCTATATCCTGCTATCAGATTTTGATTTAAGTTGATTTCAAGATGAAATGCAGAAATGCAGGCTCATGATGCTCATGCTAAGATATGCTAATTTCAGAAATCCGAACAGCTTGTGAACTTTCTGGGGACAGGGGATACCATGGGATACCTGATACCTGGCACATGGCTACGCCGCTACGATCCGCTACGATCCGCTACGATCCGCTACGATCCGCTACGATCCGCTACGCCATGTGGCTACCGCCTCAACAACTTTGCGAGCTTCGTGAAGCGTCCTGCACGAGCACCCAGCTTGGCAATTCGCGCCTGCAGGACTAGCACAGGACTAGCACAGGACTAGCACCCCATTCTGGACCCCATTTGGCTTGGAACAGAGTTGGCCGAACTGGCTTTTGCCTTCAACATGCTCTCACCCGTCCTCACCCGACCTGCCACATTCCCTGGTGTTCATTTGTCTGTGGATCTGCCAGGTGTTGACAGCTTTCGGACAGGAACTCACTAGAGTTGACGCCTAATTTGGATTACCCTCTGGTAATTTAACATAGCTATTGGAAATGACCATTAATAGTGGATTTTCCCATTAAAAATGGTGATTTTCAATAGCTATGTTAGTTTACCAGAGGGTAATTTGGTTCTTTCCTGTGCTTGAGTCCCATCTCTTGGTCATTGATGGCCGTAGTTGCCATGTTTTTTGAAGATGGAGCTCTTCGGATGCCGTCTACCATCATCTATACTGTACCACTGTACCGTACTGTACCCCTTCCAGATCTTCCAGCGAGTCACTGCGCGCATGATGATGACGTTGTTGGACACATCGTCACCACCAACCTGGGCATCGCGAAACACGTCGAGGCAATCCCTGACATCCCTGAGGCCATCCACGGCCATCCATGGCCTCCTGATCCAATTGAGTGATGTAGGACAAGTCCAGCAACAGCGAGGCCTCAGGTCATCTCAGGAGATCTCAGGTCCGGCCCTCAGGGCCACACCGTGGGTCACACCGTGTCAGTTGCGGTTCGCGGTTCTACCCCGCCCTTCTCCATCGCACATCTCTGCTCGCCAAGGAACTGCTCCCAGCACATCCTTGGAACAGCAGATTGGCGGCACAGGTTTGTGTCCAAAACAATGAGAAGAGGTCTTCTGCATTCTTCTGCATTCTTCTGCGTTCTTCATCATTGTGCCCTTAACCACACCCAAACATACCCAAACATCGGTGCTTCATGATGTTTCTCTTATGACATTGAATCATTGTATAGAATGTTTCGTCAACAGGTCTCATCTGAATTCCACTTCCATTTCTTTTTATCAATGTTCACCGTCTTGGACGTGCGATTCCATATCGAACAGTGCGGCCGAAAGTCCATCCAGAAAAAGAAGGAGTACAAATAGGTCTTGTGCATTCCAATCGACTGCACAGAGACTTCAAATACGAACAGCACCCCAACCTCACGGACAAAGGCCAAGTGAAGGGAAGTCAACCTTTAAGCACCGTGACCATGCACAAAAAGTGCCCAAGCCCATGTCAAGCTAAAATAAGATAAATGGACGTGATCAAGTTGTCTGCAGCATGATCATTTCAGTGAGACTCTGATCTCGGTTAAAGTTTACATTCTGCGTTTGATTCACGTGATGATAGTGGTCCCCAACTGTTTGCCTACACTGTTTGTTTTCGACATCGTTTTCGAAAAGACCGGCACTGTTTCCCTAATGTTTCCCTAATGTTTCCCACGTTTGGGCCCACCAGAGTGAGGAGGACATCCAGGACGCTATTGTCGGCTTGGTTCAAAATCACCCACAGATCAGGCAGAAAAAGCGCCATCAGCAACGCCAGAAACATGGCCAACTGAAAATACCTGGCAACGATTGGCAACGGCAGCAACTCTTTCAGTCCATGAAGATCCATTTTTAGCAACAAAAATATATAGCAAAATATAGCAACATGCAATATATTAAGAGATAGCAAAAGGATGATAGCAAAAGGATGTGCTTTGATGAATTTTGACCTGTTTCAATGTGTCTCAATATTACATGTCTCAATATTCAGGAGTCCTATTGATTCGTATTGCCATATTGCATAATTACATTGCTAGAGCCAATTCCAAGAGCTTGTGAGGTGCCTGTTGTTCACGATCTGGCGGCAGTATGGGGCCAAAGCCTTTCTCAATTGATGCAGTGAACCTCATGGTCACCATATGTCACCATGCAGCAACGCGCAACACTTGTCCGTGTTGTGGGAACATGGAACAACAAGCAGTAACAAGCAAGAAATAGCCTAACACTAATAAGCCTAAAAAGATCTAAAAAGCAAGGAGAAAGTATCTTAGTCAAGATTCGTGCCACGAAGCTCATCTGTGCTGTCAGAATTCTAAGGCCCTATCGGATCATTCCCTCAAATCTTGACACAAAGCAGGGCTCATAAAATATGGGGCTGCAACCTTGTTCATTTTCCAAGTGATACGCTCATCATCTCTCATCTATTCTCAACCAAGGCAATCCAAGGCACCATCCATGTCTTGTGGTTTTTGGGATTCTTCAGATTCAACTGAAAGTGATAAGGGAGGTGGATCCTCTGCAGGTGGTGGCGGTGGTAGCGAACTCTTCGGCCAACCTTGAGGGACAACAGCCGAATCTGATCGAGTCTGATCGAATCTGACTCCAAAATGCTGAGTTTTGTGGATCGAAGATGCTACTTTCATGTCATTGACAAATGTTGTCTATATGTTGTATATCATGTCTTGTTAAATCTTGTTAATGTCATGTTCCACCATTTTCCCCAAGTTTTCTCGAAAATTGCCACTGGCACCACAACGGCTATGGCGGCTATGGCCTCCGTGTGACAACGCCTTCAGCGTCATCGAGGCCGCCCGGAGATGGGCATCCTGCGCGATCTTCCATACGTCTTGGCATCCAAACAACAGCAGTTTTTTTAAACTCAGAAGGTATCTCTCTTTATCGGCATTGCTGGTCCTTTACCTCGATCAAGGAGTCACATCATAGAATCTACTATGAACGTGCGACTCCTGTGAGCCCAAATGCAGAATTTGCATGAATTGCATGTAAAACTGTAAAATCATGTACGTGAATCGTGTACAATGTGTATAGACTGTATAGTTTCAGCACCTTGTATGTTGAACCCCCATGGCCTTTCAAGATCTTTCAACCTGAACATTTCACCCGAATGCCATGCCAAGAGGGGAAGGCTTGCAAAAAGGCACAACCGAAACAAGTTCCAGTGGAGGATACTTTCAATTTCGTTCGTCTGAGGAAGAAAACACATACCACAATTTGTGCTTCAATCATAGCCAAAATCGACCATCAAATGGGGTGGTAGCTGTATGTGTGTGTGTGTGCGAGTGCTTTCAATTTGTGAGCTGAGTTTGCGGCCCACATCTATGTTGTATATGTTATTATGTGTATATATGTATATATAGATAGATATAGATAGATGATATAGCGTAAAAAGTGGGTCCGTAAACAACTGGCTTCGGCAATGATACGTGAGTGCCCATCTGGCTGCTGATGAACTTCCGGTGACTAGTTCTGGGCCATCACAGAAGGTAACATCGTTGAGCACCTTGAGCACTTCGTTGCGACACCTTCATTCATTTTACCTGCTCTCATCATGCTCTCATCTTTCATCCTAAAATCACAGATCTGTCCCAAAATTGCGAATTCTTGGAGAAGTACCAAGTCTATAGCTCTGGCACATTCTCACATTCTGGCACCAAACCAACACCTGACTCTCTGCTGCGATGTCACCAGCACAGCGGTCACAATTTAGGTCATCTTAGGTCTACACGAGCCAGACTCATGACATCTAATGACATCTAATGACCTAGAGCTTGGCCAGAAAAACACGTGCGAAACGGAGGCCTTTGCTCCCTTTCAACAGAGCTGTTCAAACATGTTCAAACCTGGCGAATTCAGAGGTCACAGATCTGCAGAATCTCCAACGCATCTGATGGGGCCTCGGCTATCAGTTCTTGCGGCAGAGCTGATAGCCATGTTTTGTGACTAGAGCTGTGCACCGACGCGCCCTTTTTCCATCCGGCAACATCCGGCAACATCCGGCAACTAAGTAACTAAGACTAACTAAGAGTAACTAAGCACAATCTTGTGCACCCATTGACTCGACTCTAATGATCTAATGATTCTAAATATATTCTAATCTAATGCGCCTACATGCGCATGCAGAAGTTCCTATTTCAGAAACCCTAAGGGATCATGAAGCTATTGAGAAATCATGTGGCCAATTGTGGCCTGCCAGCTTTTCTGCCAGGACTATGAGAACTCGTCCTACTAAACTTAAAGCCAGAAGTGTTTGAGAACACTAGGCCCTACTCAGCGGAAAAAACTGAATTAACCAAAATTATATAAAATTATATAAAATTATGTGCAATCTAAACGGTGGCTATCAGATCACGGACTGCAAAACAGTCACCACCTCCATCTGGAGAGCCCCATGCCACGACTGATCCGTTTGCCAGGATGGCAGCAAACGCTTGCTCAGTGGCCTGAACCTGCTGCACACCCCTGAGCTGATCCTGGACTGCAGAGCTGTCCCCACCAAAGTGTGGATTGCCCCATGTCACGACAGATCCATCAGCCAACACTGCAGCGAATGCACTTTCTGTGGCCCGCAGCTGCAGCACATTTCTGAGCTGATCTTGTACTTCTGAGCTGTCACCGCCGTAAGCTGAAGAGCCCCATGTAGCAACGGATCCATCTGCCAACAGGGCAGCGAATGCGCAGGATGTGGCCTCAATGTGGTGCACACTTCTGAGCCGATGTTGGACTCCAGAGCTGTTGCCCCCATAGCGCGGATTGCCCCAAGTCACGACTGATCCACTATCCAACACAGCAGCAAACGCGAAACCAGAGGCCTGCACCTGCTTCACACTCCTCAGCTGCTCCTGAACTCCTGAGCTGTCACCACCACCATTTCCATGGCCCCATGCAACGACGGAACCATCTTCCAGGATGGCAGCAAACGCGCGAAACGTGCCCTGGACCTGTTGGACACCCCTGAGCTCTTGGATTTCAAAGGTCGCGCCCAAATCAGGGCCCCATGTTACACAAGATCCGTCGGCCAGGATTGCAGCAAATGCATAGTGCGTGGCCTGTACTTGTTGCACGTTCTTGAGCCGATCTTGGACTGCAGAGCTATCACCTCCGAAATGCGCATCTCCCCAGGTCACAACAGAACCATCCGCCAAGAGGGCAGCGAATGCATGAACTGTGGCGCGAACTTGTTGCACACCTTGAAGCCGATCTTTGACTGTGGAGCTGTCACCGCCGAAGCGTGGATCACCCCATGTAACCACGGATCCATCTGCCAGAACTGCAGCAAATGCGCGAGATGTGGCTTGAACTTCTTGCACACTCTTTAGCTGATGTTCAATGGCGGAACTATCACCACCCCACTCTGGGTCACCCCATGTGACGATGCGGTCAGCTCCATCACACCACAGCACAAAGGCCTTTCGAGTCGCTGCGATCTTCACTTGTCGCACGACCGCTATGAGGCGGTGGAGCAGAGTCGAAGATGTCAAAGATGTCAAAGTTTGAAGAGGATCAGAGAGGATCTGCCCATCTGCAGTGACAAGCCGTATGAAGCCTTTCTTGAACGCTCTTCGAGCAAGAAAATTCAAATCCCCTACTTTGGAGGATTCCGGAACTTCCAGGTTTTCTGCTCTTCCGCTCGGCAAGGCTACTAATACTCGAAGCATCCTTGTGGAACCTCGTGGGATGTCAAACATGTCAAACGGAAAACCATCCACAGGCAGCTTCGAGCCAAACTCCGTTCAGTCAAACTTAATTTTAAAATTTAAAATGTGATGATGTGATTGTGATGAATTTTACATTGTATCTTGCTGTATCTTTCTGATCCTGCGAATGATCGGCGTTGAACTTGGGACTGGTGTCATTCGGAACGTGCCGATCAAAGTCCGTCGTGGCGAATGTTTCAATGAAATCTTGTTCCTTGATTTCCTTGTGATCGAATGTGTTTCCTTGTTTCGTCCACCTGCCCCCTTCACCACTGCACCAACCATAGTCAGTACATACTCAGTACTTAAAGATACTGCCTTTCACGTCAAGGGACGGCAAGCGCAGTGCCTCTCGCACGCTCGTCATGTGGGCTCACTGAGTGAAAACTGCGGATGCAGATTTAAGATATCTAAGATGATTTAAGATGATTTAAGCACGTTAGAGATCTCAGTATTGGCTCGTATTGGCTCTGTGCATCTTCAACCACAAACTCCTGGGTCTAGTGTGACATATTGCAAGCGCAACGCTGCAGCGTCCATTTTACTCTTGATGTTGCCTCTGTGTTCTGTGACTTCTGTGACTTTCACTGCATTCCATGCCTCTGCAACTAGGCAACTAGTGTCGCAACTAGTAACTAGGTCCTCAGAGTCCTCTGCACTCGCAATTTGGGTCCTTCGACGCCAAAGCCCAGTCGTCATCAGATTTAGATTCAGAGCTTCACGAGGTACCTCACAAAAACACATTTTCAATCATAACACGGCCAGTGCATTCGATGGCTGTCTCAATAGAATAATCAATTCAAGTGCCCCTGATACGGCCCACATGCCGCCGGGAACATCAGGAACAACAAGATATTCAAGGTGCCTTCACCGGACAGAGACCTCCACAAGAAACAGCTTAGCAATGCCGTGCAACTTGATTGCAAGTCCAGAACTTGGAGATGTGTTCATCTGTTAAATCTATATCTATTAACTATGTATATCATATCTATATCTATGTCATTCTATTTCGATGATGTGCGCGATATGTTTCCATATGTTTCCCATAATTTCACTCCATGTTCCAAACCTGAGGGCCAGGGTTCCTCAGTGGATATGTAGACACCTGATATCACCTGATCACTAAGTATCATTAACTCCTGAAGACTTTGGAAATCTTTGGAACCCATGGTCGGCGTCAATATGTGCAGCTAATTTGAACTCGTCAAGGTGGCCAGCATGGCTCCACCGTGGCTTCACCGTAGCTTCACCGTCTACAGACGTTTGGCAAAGCCCGGCAGGGCCCGGTAGGTTCCACCGTGGCTTCACCTTGATCTGGCCCTGCGAATGGCTTGGAACCCTTGGAACCGTTGAATCGCAGGTGCCGCTAAGCAAATCAAAGAGTTCGGCACAGATTCGGAACGGCATGGCACAGCGGTGCTCAATACAGGGTCACTCTCAGGTCCAGTGGCGCTCCATGAAACAGTGACATAGTGAATCATAGTGAACAGAATAGCGAAACAGCAATTACAATGTCAAATAGTGTAGAAGTGCATCATGCACGTCAAAAACAATAGTAGTCAGTGAAGTTTCAGGGCTCTAATTTAGTATAATTTGATTAAATCTAAGTCTTAGTCGTAAATATAGATGAGACACTTTAAGATCTCTATGGATCTTTCTTCTAAGATCTAGTGTTTCCCCAAACTTTTGTTTGCTGTTTTGTCATGTCAAGATATGTCAAGAACATAACAGTCAGACACGACGGGTGGAGACCATTGGAGACCCTCACGACCAAAATGGCAAGGGCCTGTCCTGGGGATCCTGGAGCAGCCCGAACCTGGCGCGGAAGTCGAGGCCTCGCGGCGGAGCCGCTTCAGTTTTGTATTGTCATCGATGTATTAAAAAATGATGTTTTGTGGCTGCTCTGCTGGAGAACACATATCATATGATACACTATGATATCAAATGAAATTTGGATGGTGATGTCAGATGTTAGTTACTTTTGGTCCTTTCCCAAAGGCAACAAGGAGTCATGGCCCTCGAACTTCTCAAGCATGCTGATGGCGCCCAACTTTAAATTTGCTGGGCGCTGCAGCGAAATGTAATCGCAAACACTTCAGGTGTCGCTCACGCAACTTCACACGTCGACGTGTTTCAGAAAATTCCATCTTCCTAGTCTTCCTAGTCTTCCTATCCACTATCTTTACATATCTTTATAGCTCCTTACGCACGAGGCAACCGATCGAGCCGATCAGCAGCCACAGCTGCCACTCATGACATCCAGAGTTGTATCCTTGGTGCAGAAGCTTCGGGTGACGAGTAGAGGTAAAGTATGGCTTCAACGGGTTCACTACGGGTCAAGTAGGGGTCTTGAAAACAGAACCTGAGGTTTTCCTCTCCGGGTTTTGGTGCCGTAGGTGTAGATGTAAATGTAAACACACACACACATACATGCATATTATATTATATATATTGTATACATCATATTACATATGCGTGCATGTGTGTTTTCATTTATTTCTATGCGTTGTGTTCTGCTGTTATTTATTGGAAAGATTCAATGCTTTACAGCTGGCAGCTTCAACTGGCCTTCAACATTAAGAAGCCGGCCTGACTCCGAAACAAAGCTGAGATGTCACCATCCGCAAGAAAGCGACCTCGTTGTCGCATGAATTGAAGCGACATATATTTTAAACTGCTCCAGCTCCTTCCGACTGGAAGGTCATCGGATGGAGGTTATAACCGTTATCACCTCGGTTAGAAATGGGATAGTTTATCCAGTTTATCCATCTTATCCCACTCATTAAATGATTGAAGAGTTTGTTCGTTTGTTGCTGTCCTCTACCTCAGCATCCTGCGAAGTGCATGTTCATCGGGCAAAGCTGCCTGGTTGACAGCAGAGTGGGACCAGTCGCATGACATCCAATCACAATCTTCAATCCATACCCATCCATACCCCATACACATCCATTTACATCTATTTCCCATATTTTGCCATCTTGGGAGGATGAAAATCCCTACCAGCCACCAAAGGGTTTCTCTGATTTGGTTTACCCATGTTAGCCACAGTAGCAACTGGATGCCAGCGGGTGATTCTTTGCCCCTTCAACCCAATTATGCTCACGTAGACTCTAGCCAAGTCACTTCATGGTTTTTTCCTGCAGTTGCTCCTGAGGGAAAGCGGAGCAACTGCTTCAATCCTAGGGTCCTATGGATGTCAGATGTGTTTCATTCATTTATCTTCACCTCAATGACACGGTGAAACGGCTGATGTTTCTCATGAGGCGCCTTGAACTGCCCCATTAGACTGCTGCATCCTGGCGATGCGGTATCTTGCCATGGCACGGGAAGCTCAAAAAAGCTCAAAACACGTTCCAAAAACATCAAGAACTATGAGGATCTACATGGATCTACTGTATATGATGATCTGAAATCTGGAAGCGGGCGACCCTGGCAACCCTGGCGACCCTGGCGACCCTTGGATTAGACTTCCATTGATTTCCATTGGACCGTTGGGGACCGTTGCAGTTCGCCAGAAACGCGACGCTCCTGGCAGTCTCACGGGAGACCTGGGTGGCCTGAGCGATTCTGACGCGTTGTATCCCGTGGCAGCAAAGGGAAACGAAACGGAAACAGAAACGGGAACGTATGGGAAAGTTGTAGCAGAACTTTCGGAACATATGGCAAAGCGTATGAAAGCGTCAAAGATCTCTTGTCAAACCATGTAAAGTTGTAAAGTTTCATTCATTCCTATGTTTTTTCTCCGAAAATCATCATGTTTCATCTGAACATTCCAAATCTTCATCAGTTTCTGCCGTTTCTGCGCTTTGCGCCTCCGAGCCGGGCGTCATGCTGATGCTGCTGTGCGTCACGAGTTGTCCTGCCAAACGATCATTTGGGGTCACTAGTAATCACATGTAATCACTATCATTCAATCATAAAGCATGGCTTGAAGAGTTCCACTGATCATGATCATCCTGAAATCACGCGTTATACTGTATCATGTTATATCGGGTTATGCTCGTGATAGGATTCGCTATGCGCATTGAGTTGGCTGGATGCTGAACCCGCTCCAGCTGCTGTGCGGCAGCGGCCGCGGAAAGCGGCCCTGGTCACGGCAGACGCAGCGCGATATAAAATTATAAAACATGATAAGACAGGATAGCAAGGAGAATACGGGAGAAACATAAGAATCATAAGTCATAAGGATGAAATCCTCAGGATGAAATCATTCTTCCATCATCTCCGTCATCGGAATAGCTGTTTTGCATTGTTTTGGGCGAGCGGCACACCTTGGAGAAAACATCCCCAGCCCACCTTGCCGTGCTCAGCATCTTTCCAAAGACGGCACTGCAGCTGGCAGCACAATCCCAGCTACGCCAAAATGGCCACAGAAGACACACTTGTTGCACAATGTTGCACTTGACATGTCATGTTTTCTGCATTTTATAATAATAATATGTATATATATATATTCTATGACTCTGACATGACCTGCCGATGTCAAATTTGCTATGTGCTTGGCATTCAGGCCTTGTTCATAAAGTTCACCCCCAACTTCCATGATTTTTCGATATTTTTCGTTGGATTTCCCATCATGGTTCCAACAAAATCAATGAATTCCTACAATTCGGCAGCAACTTGGAACTTCTTGGAACTTCTTGGACACTGGCGTTGGACGCTTTTTGGCCGCGGGCGACACCTTCTCCAAGCCATAAAGCCATCTCAGCCAGTTGAGCGTCCACGTGTGCCACGGAGGCCAGGATCTGACACAAACGTGGAGGAAACGGGGAGAAAAGACATGATGACATCATGATGACATGACTTGAGAAATGAAGAAATGCTTTGTCCATATTTGTCCATATGTGTCATTGCAAATCAATCAAATCATCTCAAATCATCGCCATCAGGTCAAATTTCATGTCATGCTTATCTTTCATCACAATCATCACATACAGAGTAGGCTGCATAGTAAATTTTGGAAATATAGTAGACAGTACAAAAATAATAAGATCTGATCAGATCTGATCAAAATTGATCTTAAATATAGTATGCGTATGCGTGTGCCTTAGAGGTGACATGAGGTGACATACGGCCACATGCCACAGCCAGGTGCCTTTGCCATCTCCGCAAGCAAATCTGCATCACCTGGCGCCATGATGCGCCGTGAAACGGGAGCGTCCCCGCCATCCCTGCCGTCGTAAGCCGTCGCCTTCATTGACTTCTGTGGCTTCGCAGACCTGGACGGAGTCGAACAAGTGGCGTCACAATTCTCAAATTTCTCAATTTCTACGCTTGAAACACTTCTGCATGGAGAGTGACATACAAATACCAACATGTATCAACTAATATATCAACATATATCAACATCATAAATTGTTATTATCAATCATTGTCGTTCATTGGTCAGCTTATATCGGCTTGCTGAGCTTTGCCGAGGTTGCCTGCACTAAGCAGCTCAACAGACTGCGCAAAGAGCAAATGGCCAAGTCACAGCCTCGGTGCACAAAAAAAACTGTCACACCATTGTCGGATGACTGTCGGATGATCGCCAACAGGCAATATTTGGTTGTGAGTCAAAACCCTGGCACCCGGATGGTACCTAAAATAGCTGGTAAATGGATGTTCATCCCACTAAAAATGGTATTAATAGGTATTGATCCATACCCATTTGGCAATGATAACTTTGAAGTTCGGGAAAACATCCCGCCCAGCCAAGTATCGGTGGCAGCGACGACGGTCCGTGCCCAGGCTGATGAGTAACTTGAGCCGTGCCAGCTCCTTCGGAGAAACTTCAGATCTACAATTCAGAAATCACGTCGCAGCTAAAGACATGCAATGAGTGGCAACACGAGATAACACGAGGAATGAATATGAATGGTCACTTTGAATTGAAAAGGGATAGTAACGGATAGTACTTAAATGGGATGTGCTCTTTGTTGATTCTGCCTCGGTGCCCTTTGTGAGTAGGTCTTGTCTACGGACTGTATCCTCAGGCCACCAATGGATGTTGCAAGAAGGCTGTCATTTAAAAAAATCGTAGCGGCAGAATGTTGCAAATGTATTTAATGTATGCATATGTGATCAAACTTCTGGGAAACTTCCACGATGTGATCTCACCTTGAACAAAATCAGCACCACATCACCCAGAAAAATCCAGCAGCGCCCCATATCCCAAGCCCTGAAGGGCCCTTAGTCTAGCGGCAGACTTGAGCTGTGAGATGCCTTCCTTGGTTTCGCTTCGAGGTTTTGGCTAGACCGCTGGGTTTAAGATTGATAGCACGTGTGATATTATACGCATACATATATGTATTATATTATATTATATATATACGTGTGTGTGTATGTATTTATGTCAATGTAAATATAAGATACTCATATATCACGTCATCCCCAAAACCCACCCCAAAAAGCAGCAAGAAATAAACACGTGCCAAGTGTGTGAACTTGAAGATCGAGATGATCTGTGCAACCAATGCACATTGTCATAGTGACTTAGTGACTTCATAGCGCAGGTCATTGCACAATTGCTCTCGCTAAAAACTGCCCAGTGTCCAACAATCCCTCCTCTTCGAAACACAGAAGCTCACGCCTGCACAACTGCATGTTGAAAAAGAACGAAAAAGATATCAAAAGAAAAACGAGAATGCAGCGCAAGGCCACCCATGCAGTGTGAACTTCTTGAGCAGAGTGAAAAATAAACAAGAGGAATACAAGAGGCACATGTGTTTCAGCACTGAAAAATCATGCAAAAAATGACGAAGCGAGTGCTGGCAGCACATGGTACTGCCTTGGCCTTCTTGGAGCCGTATCCTTGAACATAGTAACAGCCCGTAGTAGCCCGTAGTCAGTTACAGTCAGAAACTGTAGAAGAATTCATGCCATAGCCGAAGCAATTATTGCAACAATTTGCAACATCATATCAGCTGCCAAGATTCCACAGAATCATCTGGGGCCACTAGTTCTTTCGCTTTGGCCCCTGCATTTGCAAACTGCAGTGACAACTACAAGCAATCCAAGATGTTCCAAGCTCTTCACAATCGGCAACCTAGAAATCAACAGCTGGAATTCCGCACCTGTGCTCCCTAAGCCCAGACAGCCAGTGGCTCCACCTTGCAACAACTCTCCATTGGCATAGGAAGGGGGGCCTTCACTCAAGTTTGTTCAAAAGTTGAAAGATTTCAGGTGACTCGAGTCGAATGCATCTGAAAACTGGACGTGGCCTGCAAGGTCCTGACCAGCAAAGCTCGGCAGCCTACTCTCCGCCTCCCGTGGGCACATTTTAGTGGCGGGTCACACACGGAGGGTGTTGCAATGGGCACAGTCCATGGTGATGTCCTTGGATGTCCGTGGTCCTAGTGAACAGTCGGAACTTCACAGATTTTCACAGATCTTCAGAGCCTCTGGAGCCTCTGGGCTTCGTTGGCCCCTTTGGCCTCACAGGAGCTGGCAGTTGGGAGGGAGCTACATGGAGCTACTAGTAAATGTGCATCGACAGAAACTTCACTGGCAGCCAGTGGCTCCACCTTGCAACAACTCTCCATTGGCATAGGAAGGGGGGCCTTCACTCAAGTTTGTTCAAAAGTTGAAAGATTTCAGGTGACTCGAGTCGAATGCATCTAAAAACTGGACGTGGCCTGCAAGGTCCTGACCAGCAAAGCTCGGCAGCCTACTCTCCGCCTCCCGTGTGCACATTTTAGTGGCGGGTCACACACGGAGGGTGTTGCAATGGGCACAGTCCATGGTGATGTCCTTGGATGTCCGTGGTCCTAGTGAACAGTCGGAACTTCACAGATTTTCACAGATCTTCAGAGCCTCTGGAGCCTCTGGGCTTTGTTGGCCCCTTTGGCCTCACAGGAGCTGGCAGTTGGGAGGGAGCTACATGGAGCTACTAGTAAATGTGCATCGACAGAAACTTCACTGGCAGCCAGTGGCTCCACCTTGCAACAACTCTCCATTGGCATAGGAAGGGGGGCCTTCACTCAAGTTTGGTCAAAAATTGAAAGATTTCAGGTGACTCGAGTCGAATGCATCTAAAAACTGGACGTGGCCTGCAAGGTCCTGACCAGCAAAGCTCGGCAGCCTACTCTCCGCCTCCCGTGGGCACATTTTAGTGGCGGGTCACACACGGAGGGTGTTGCAATGGGCACAGTCCATGGTGATGTCCTTGGATGTCCGTGGTCCTAGTGAACAGTCGGAACTTCACAGATTTTCACAGATCTTCAGAGCCTCTGGAGCCTCTGGGCTTCGTTGGCCCCTTTGGCCTCACAGGAGCTGGCAGTTGGGAGGGAGCTACATGGAGCTACTAGTAAATGTGCATCGACAGAAACTTCACTGGCAGCCAGTGGCTCCACCTTGCAACAACTCTCCATTGGCATAGGAAGGGGGGCCTTCACTCAAGTTTGGTCAAAAGTTGAAAGATTTCAGGTGACTCGAGTCGAATGCATCTGAAAACTGGACGTGGCCTGCAAGGTCCTGACCAGCAAAGCTCGGCAGCCTACTCTCCGCCTCCCGTGTGCACATTTTAGTGGCGGGTCACACACGGAGGGTGTTGCAATGGGCACAGTCCATGGTGATGTCCTTGGATGTCCGTGGTCCTAGTGAACAGTCGGAACTTCACAGATTTTCACAGATCTTCAGAGCCTCTGGAGCCTCTGGGCTTCGTTGGCCCCTTTGGCCTCACAGGAGCTGGCAGTTGGGAGGGAGCTACATGGAGCTACTAGTAAATGTGCATCGACAGAAACTTCACTGGCAGCCAGTGGCTCCACCTTGCAACAACTCTCCATTGGCATAGGAAGGGGGGCCTTCACTCAAGTTTGGTCAAAAGTTGAAAGATTTCAGGTGACTCGAGTCGAATGCATCTGAAAACTGGACGTGGCCTGCAAGGTCCTGACCAGCAAAGCTCGGCAGCCTACTCTCCGCCTCCCGTGTGCACATTTTAGTGGCGGGTCACACACGGAGGGTGTTGCAATGAGCACAGTCCATGGTGATGTCCTTGGATGTCCGTGGTCCTAGTGAACAGTCGGAACTTCACAGATTTTCACAGATCTTCAGAGCCTCTGGAGCCTCTGGGCTTCGTTGGCCCCTTTGGCCTCACAGGAGCTGGCAGTTGGGAGGGAGCTACATGGAGCTACTAGTAAATGTGCATCGACAGAAACTTCACTGGCAGCCAGTGGCTCCACCTTGCAACAACTCTCCATTGGCATAGGAAGGGGGGCCTTCACTCAAGTTTGGTCAAAAATTGAAAGATTTCAGGTGACTCGAGTCGAATGCATCTGAAAACTGGACGTGGCCTGCAAGGTCCTGACCAGCAAAGCTCGGCAGCCTACTCTCCGCCTCCCGTGTGCACATTTTAGTGGCGGGTCACACACGGAGGGTGTTGCAATGGGCACAGTCCATGGTGATGTCCTTGGATGTCCGTGGTCCTAGTGAACAGTCGGAACTTCACAGATTTTCACAGATCTTCAGAGCCTCTGGAGCCTCTGGGCTTCGTTGGCCCCTTTGGCCTCACAGGAGCTGGCAGTTGGGAAGGAGCTACATGGAGCTACTAGTAAATGTGCATCGACAGAAACTTCACTGGCAGCCAGTGGCTCCACCTTGCAACAACTCTCCATTGGCATAGGAAGGGGGGCCTTCACTCAAGTTTGGTCAAAAGAAAGATTTCAGGTGACTCGAGTCGAATGCATCTGAAAACTGGACGTGGCCTGCAAGGTCCTGACCAGCAAAGCTCGGAGCCTCCCGGTGTTGCAATGGGCACAGTCCATGGTGATGTCCTTGGATGTCCGTGGTCCTAGTGAACAGTCGGAACTTCACAGATTTTCACAGATCTTCAGAGCCTCTGGAGCCTCTGGGCTTCGTTGGCCCCTTTGGCCTCACAGGAGCTGGCAGTTGGGAGGGAGCTACATGGAGCTACTAGTAAATGTGCATCGACAGAAACTTCACTGGCAGCCAGTGGCTCCACCTTGCAACAACTCTCCATTGGCATAGGAAGGGGGACCTTCACTCAAGTTTGGTCAAAAGTTGAAAGATCTCAGGTGACTCGAGTCGAATGCATCTGAAAACTGGACGTGGCCTGCAAGGTCCTGACCAGCAAAGCTCGGCAGCCTACTCTCCGCCTCCCGTGTGCACATTTTAGTGGCGGGTCACACACGGAGGGTGTTGCAATGGGCACAGTCCATGGTGATGTCCTTGGATGTCCGTGGTCCTAGTGAACAGTCGGAACTTCACAGATTTTCACAGATCTTCAGAGCCTCTGGAGCCTCTGGGCTTCGTTGGCCCCTTTGGCCTCACAGGAGCTGGCAGTTGGGAGGGAGCTACATGGAGCTACTAGTAAATGTGCATCGACAGAAACTTCATTGGCAGCCAGTGGCTCCACCTTGCAACAACTCTCCATTGGCATAGGAAGGGGGGCCTTCACTCAAGTTTGGTCAAAAGTTGAAAGATTTCAGGTGACTCGAGTCGAATGCATCTGAAAACTGGACGTGGCCTGCAAGGTCCTGACCAGCAAAGCTCGGCAGCCTACTCTCCGCCTCCCGTGTGCACATTTTAGTGGCGGGTCACACACGGAGGGTGTTGCAATGGGCACAGTCCATGGTGATGTCCTTGGATGTCCGTGGTCCTAGTGAACAGTCGGAGCTTCACAGATTTTCACAGATCTTCAGAGCCTCTGGAGCCTCTGGGCTTCGTTGGCCCCTTTGGCCTCACAGGAGCTGGCAGTCGGGAGGGAGCTAGGGAGATGTGCTCTGCATCGACAAAAACTTCCACAGCGCGTGCGGGGTGAGAATCAAAAGATTTACGTGTCCAGAAATTTGTGAAAATAGATGAAAATAGTTTTCCCCAGTGGTGTAATTTCTAGTGCGACCCCATTTGTGTTGTTTCCTTTCTTTTAAACCCCCTTTAACTTCGAGGCCTTTCACATCTTTCGTCTGCAATCGTAGAAAATCGATGAATATAGAATTAAAGAAAACTGAAATTCTTGCCTCTTCCATTTTCTTCACTGTCCCTATCAAAAATACATCGAAACCCGCCATTGAGCCCCTTCTTTTTAAGTCTTAGCGCCTGGGCTGTTGGATGAAGTTGGGAGCCGCGACCTCGGCGGTCTATGGATGATGAAAATGAGTCAAAGAATGCCAAAGATATTCAAAGATTGCTGGGAAATGGATCAAACGTGGATCAAACGTGGATCAAACGTGGATCAATGATGTTCATTGCAAAATCAGATGAATCATATGAACATATAAGACACCCATGGATGCAGTGAAAAGAATATATCCACGAATCGTCTGCATTGATTTTTGGTGTGAGCAGCACGCCGTCATACCCGGTTGTAAGGCTGTTGCACAACGTTTGCTTCACCAGCGGCTTGTGCTGTTGGCAGGCGCTGGATCTGCTTTTCATCGGTCGTGCGATTCGATTGCCTACAGCACAGGGCAAAGACTGGGATTCAAATCTGTCTCACAACATTTACATACTTATATCATGTTATATCTTTATCATAGTTAGCAAGCAGGATCTGGTCAGATTTCCTACTCAATAGCCTTCGGTTGGAGCAGCGTATCAATTCTTCGCAGGACAGACATGGGGAACTTACTTGGTATATCTTGGTACCATGTGAGCCGTTGCCAAAACCTTCATAACTTTGAATCTGTTCGCTCTTCGCTTTCGACATCCCTTTTGCGAAACTTTTACAGTGTGATGTTTTTTCCCGGATGCGTAGCGAAGGGATGCGAAGGGTTCTTGTTTTCTTTTGCAGCATCCACGTGTCTGAAATTTACTTTTGCGAGCTTTCGCGGAAAACTCCCGAAACCCTTGGTTCCGCGTTGAAACACAAAATGTCTGTTCCCAAGCATTCTTCCAATGTAATTTCTATTGTGGCACTTAATGTCTCATAACTGCGGTGACATGTGGATTGACATTTTCATCACCTGGGAGACGAAGATGATGAAGATAACTAGGGAGAAGGATTTATGTAATTGCCATTTCGTGGGTTCCAGGCCAAGCTTTGCGCAAAACTCTTGTAAAAAAAATACAGTACATTAAAATAAACATCTGCGTGCCAACCCTTCTCCGACCAATTTCATGTGGCAGGGGGGGCATCCAAGCTATAGTGGGTGGTTTTAGCGGATTTTTCGCGGAGCTTGGGTGGATTTTCGGCTCGGACGTTTGTCGATAATCTGACCCTATGGATCCAAATAGAAATCATACCCCGATTCCTTCGCAAGAAGGTTTTATTCGATCTATGATTTTCATTGATTTTGAGCCTTGATTTTTTTGCGCCAGGGGTTCTCAGAGGATTTGTCCATTAGTTATGTCCTTGATTTGTCGAGCCCATCATGTTGGAAAATGTTGGAAATTTATGGAAATTTGCTATGAATCATGTTTCCTGAAAAGCGTTTTTGCATTTTTTTGCGAGCTAATAGCAGCAAATTTTTGCAAAAACGTTTGCGAATCTTTTCGGGACTGGTTTTGGTTCTCGCCTCAGCCATGCTACTCCAACCCCCTTCAAATTAGTTTATTTCTTCAGGGATCTTAGGGGATCTTGGGAGGGTTAGGCGGCCACCTGATCACGTTATATCATGTACATATGTAATACATCTGTTATATCGTTGCTCGGCAAGTCGCTGTCGCCGCAGCTCGCGGTGACGCTGAAAGTCAGAAGCCGCCTTGTTTGCAGTTGGCCATCCAAATGACCACGGTGCCCAAACCTCTATCCTCCATCTTTTCCGGTAGACTCAGTAGACTCAGTAGACTTTACCATGACTTTACCACCTTCAGTGAATTTCCACAGGCCCTTGGCATGCCCTTGGCCAAGAAACACTCTCTGGTGAACGAGGCGTCCTGAAAATGCGAAGTTCGAAAGGACCATGAAGACAGAGCATGAGATGGCGGTAAGATCAATCGCTACAAAGCCGCTAAAAAATCAGGAATCCTTACAGAAAATCCCCTCAGTCGCTTAAAATCCTTTCAATATAGATAAGATAATCTAAAATACCAATGGTGCCGCACAAGGCGGTGGCGGAAGTTTCAAAAATAAGAAACCTATAGGAGAGGTTGGTTGCTGTGAATCACGGATGGCAGAACGAATCCACTGATGGACCGAAAGGCGGCTGGAGTTGCGTTTTTTGGAATGGTTGCAATGGTTGCGGTGGTCACCTCACCCACAACTGCTGGATGCAGTGTGGTGTAGCGCAGTTGTAGTTGCAGTCGTAGTGTAGTGGAGTTTTAGTTGTAGTGTAGTGCCATTGTTGTAGCGTAGTGTTGTGTAATGTAGTGTCGTAGTGTAGTGTTGTGTAATGTAGCGGAGTAGTAGTAGCAGTAGTAGTAGTAGCAGCAGTAGCAGTAGTAGTAGCAGCAGTAGTAGAAGTAGTAGCAGTAGCAGTAGCAGTAGCACTAGGAGGAGGAGTAGCAGGAGTAGCAGGAGTAGCAGGAGTAGGAGTAGTAGTAGTAGTAGTAGGAGTAGCAGTAGCAGTAGTAGTAGCAGTAGTAGCAGTAGTAGCAGTAGTAGCAGTAGTAGCAATAGTTGTAGTAATAGTAGTAGTAGTAGTAGCTGTAGTAGTAGTAGTAGTAGTAGCAGTAGCACTAGGAGGAGGAGGAGTAGCAGGAGTAGCAGGAGTAGCAGGAGTAGCAGGAGTAGGAGTAGTAGCAGGAGTAGTGGTGGTAGTAGTAGTAGTAGCAGTAGTAGTAGTAGTCCTAGCAGCAGTAGTAGCAGAAGTAGCAGTAGCAGTAGCACAAGCACCAGGAGGTAGCAGGAGTAGTAGTAGGAGTAGTACTAGTACTAGTACTAGTAGTACTAGTAGTACTAGTAGTACTAGTAGTACTAGTAGCACTAGTAGTACTAGTAGTACTAGTAGTACTAGTAGTACTAGTAGTACTAGTAGTACTAGTAGTACTAGTAGTACTAGTAGTACTAGTTGCACTAGTAGTACTAGTAGTACTAGTAGTACTAGTAGTACTAGTAGTACTAGTAATACTAGTAGTACTAGTAGTACTAGTAGTACCAGTAGTACCAGTAGTACTAGTAGTACTAGTAGTACTAGTAGTACTAGTAGTAGTAGTAGTAGTAGTAGAAGTAGAAGTAGTAGAAGTAGTAGAAGTAGTAGTAGTAGTAGCAGGAGTAGTAGTAGTAGTAGTTGTTGTTGTTGTTGTCGTTGTTGCTGTTGCTGTTGCTGTGGCTGTAGTGTACTGCAATTAGCGTAGTGTAGTGTAACGGAGTTGTAGTTGCAGTTGTAATTGCAGCTGTAGTTGTAGTGTAGTGGTAGTGGTAGTGGTAAGTGGTAGTTGCAGTTGTTTACCTATCTATCTGTCTATCTGCAAGCTTGAAAACGAAGCTATTCTGCGAGACTTTCTCAATTTTTGAACTTGACAACATCAAAAACGCAGCAATTCTGCGAGACTTCCTCAATTTTTGAAGTTGACGACGTCAAAATCGAAACAAATCTGCGAGACTTCCTCAATTTTCGAAGTTGACAACATCAAAAACAAAGCAATTCCGCGAGACTTCCTTCAAAAATGGAACGTTGAGTGCAGAGCTGACGGCCTCGTGCCAATCCGTTTTGCGATTTTTCGACTCCACTTGTCTAAAGTCTAAAGTACTGCGCCTGCCACGAAAAAGTGATGCCAGGTCATACGAAGTACTGCACCTGTCACGCAAAATCATCTTCCCAAAACTGAAGATCTGATGCTCCAAAATGCAACCCCTCTCAGGAAATCAGCGCCCGGACCTCCTAACATCTTTGATGAACATGTCTCTTGTGCCGCGCCTGCCACGGAAAATGCATCTTTGCAGATCCTCTTCACATGTCCCACGCCTGCCAACGCCTTGAAACTTGGAACTGCTTCAAAACCCTTAGGTTTTGCATACTTTTGACAGGGTGCACAATCCCCTGCGCCCGCCACGCGAAACGACATCTGAACGTCCAAAAGTGCTCCGTACCCATCAGTTGTCACTTTTTTTCCACTTTTGACTTGGAAATGTGCTTCACACCACAACCGCGTGCACTTTTTCGACATCTCAACTTCCAAAAGTGGTCCGACCGAAAATGATGTGCTTTGTACATTTTGAATTGGAAATGTGCTTCGCGCCGCAACGCCGTGCACTTTTTCGACATGTCAACTTCCAAAAGCGGTCCGAGACTGAAGTGCCTTGTACATTTTGACTTGGAAATGTATCTCGCGCCACAATGGCGTGCACTTTTTCGACGTCTCAACTTCCAAAAGTGCTCCGAACCTGGTATGTCTTGTACATTTTGACTTTGAAATGTGCTTCGCGCCACAACAGCGTGCAACTTTTAATCTCTCATCTGGCCAGATGGCTCCGCGCCCGCCGCTCTAGCGAGCCTACTTTTCGACTCTCCGGAACCACAAATCATTGGAAAAACACAGTGAATCGCGACTTTTCATGACTTTTCTACCTTTTCGCGCACCTGCATCTTCTTTCCTCTGACTCTTTCCACCTCTGCTTTTCCATCTGTACATATTGTCAGAAGTTTGACTTCTAAACTTCCTTCGAAAAGATAAATATAGATAATGAATATCAATAAATGATATATAATTCGAATAATAACATATAGGAGCTCAAATCGCCCTGCCTCCGCTTGCGGTGGCGCTGAAAATCGGAGAGGTCATTCACGGCCTTGAGGAGCACGGCATTATTAATACATGTTACATATATATATATACATATATACCTATTATGTGCTATATTGCTATATATTGCTATATTATATAATGATATGTATATGATGTATGTGGCATATTTATATATTTATGTATATATCTATTCATTTATGTATGCAATTGTGTATTTTATCTATTTTCTTTTCTTGTTTAGTAGCTTATGTATTTCAATATTTCTATATTTCTATATCTCTATATTCATATTTATCTCTCTCTCTCTCTATCACCATCAAGTCATCTAGATAACTATTTTCGATTTATGCATATGCGTATATGTTGGAGGATGTCTTCAGTTGTAGTGTGCGTTTGCGATTCCCTTGTCCCTAAATGTCTCCAACCCAGGCCCTTCCATGCTGCACACTTTTGCACTGATTGCCGCTGAAAGGCATTGAGATCTCCAGGCAGCGCACTGCCCACCATCCTGCAGCAAGGGCATTGTGACATCCCAACTCAGAACCACGGCTATGAATCATGAAAGGCAAAATGACGTTGCATGGCGTTGCAACGAAATGTGGTCGGGTTTCCCAGGGTTTCCCATCATGATGCACCAGGGGATTATTTTATGTTGTGCGCTTGTGCATCTTGTCTGGCTTCATGCTTTGTCAAACCCTCTGCTGCCTAAGCATAGCATTGTCAGCATGTTGAAATATGTTGACATATGTTGACATATGTTGACATATGCTGACATGAACACAACTCAGTCGTTGATAGGGAGCTTAGATGAGCTTAGCAGCTTGGAACATGATGCTACTATGGAGTGCCGGGAGAAGGTCGCACATCGTCGCACCACGTGATTGGCATCGCGCCTTATCTCTCTGTCATCAGCCTGGCTCTGTCGGCATCTTATGAGCAGCGCATCGTTTGGGATCTCAAGTTATCATCCAGTATATATATATATATAGACTATTTTGAATGTGGAAACATGTGGAAACTAACGGCTTGGCTTTACCATGCTCTAAGGTACCCCAATCGCAAGAAACCATAGGACTGCCATAGGACTGCCATAGGACTACCAAAGGAAGCCACTTCGGCTGGGCACTGTCCGGCCTGAGGACGCGATTGCAGGTGTTGCAAGCGCCAGCGTTGCTGCTCCTGCCGAATCCACGTCGTGTTGGACACGTTGATGGGTGTTCAGATATGTTCAGCTGTTGCCCAAGTTGCCAATCATTGATAATCAACATTAATCAACTTCTCAGTTCTACATCAATAAAATCAAAAAGTTTTTGGAAGCACTGGCAGGCTGATCCTGACTTCTTCCACTTTGCATCTGCAAATTCTGCCATGTGCTTCTCGTGTCTCAGAGTTTCTCGTGTCGAGCCCCTCCTCTGCTTCTTTCTGCCTCACATCTCGCATGCCTCAGGTGAACAGTAACCCTCTCGGGAGGCATCCTATAGCTGCAGTTAGGTTGTAATTGGGTATAATGAGGTAAAACCATATAGCTATTGGTTAAGACTTAGAATTTAATTATATTTAATTATAACTTATAGCATCTTATAGCCCATAAGTTTTGGGATGTAACCTCATGTAATATTAATATGCCATGATATCCATAAGAATGAAAAATGCTTAAGGTTCGTAGGCGAGGCGGACCATTCCCGGACCTCATGTTTGATCGTGCAACTGGTTTTCCAACGCTGCACCACCTTGTTTGGCACCTAATCCTGGGCTAAAATGGCAAGTATTTCCGAAAACGGATCTACAATGATCTACAAGTGCGCTGTATTTTTAGTCGTTGCTGATAGTTTTCATGATATTTCCTATTATCTATATATTATTTACCTATGATTTACCTATGAAGATCTATCAGAAGATCGATCGAATCAGTGAATCCCTGCCTTCGCCAGTCCTCTTCTGGGCCAAGGCGGCGCGGAGTTGCTTCTCAAAGTGATCCAGCTGCTCCTGACAACATGGCATCGCGATTCAACTGGCGAACTCCTGGTGAAGTTTAAATATCATTGATACATATAGATATTATATATATATATATGATATATGTGATATCATAAATATTCATGAACCATGAGGATATTATTGGTATATGTATATATATATTGATATCATGCAAATATGATGAGTTTTGAAACAACTTCAACTGGCGAAGCCGGCAAGGCTGAAGCATATTGAAACCTCCTGGTATCTCAGTGCAGTGCTTGGTGGTCCTGGATGGCGGTCGCATCAAAGTTCTTGCCGATGCTGACATCCCGCAACAACTCCCCCTCCAACAGCGAAACCTGAGCAGCTTGGGGCTGTCCTTGAGACCACCCAAGGAATGGCATTTGTGCGCCATGGTAGGATTTCTTCATTCTAAACAATGTCAAACTGTTTCTTAATCACATTGATATGAAAATTGATTTAAGTGACGGGCCACTCGGATATTATTTCTGGATGAGCAAACTGCAAAAGAGGAAGGAAGGCACATGCCTCTCGACCCATTTATACACCGGCCTGCTGCTGAATCAAGGCTTCCGCCAACCTCGTGAGTGGTGAGATTGTTGACCCCAGCAACTCTCCAAGGCAGTGAGACATGTGAGACCCGTGAGAGCGTGCGCAAGTTCTCTTCATGCTCGCACGGTGTCTTGTTTTTTTCGTCTTCCAACACCACCCAATGCCGCCCACTGAAAGGTTTTCGTTGAACCGTTGATGGATCACTGAAGCCAAGCAACGCATTGTTGCTGGACACAACAGCTGACGCATAAGGAACCGCTCCCCGCTTGTCAAATTCTCCTCTGGCCAGCAGAATTGCTTGCTTCTGTATCCCACAATCCTTGCCCATATTCCTTACATTTCAGAACTGAAAAATGCAGCTGTTCAATGCTGTACAATCGTTTTAGCCCATGATGAACCGTAATGACGCTGTAATGCGTCTGGCCTCGTGGACACAGCACTGCAACATGGTTCTCCCACCCAGCTTCCCATGTCTCTCCCCCAGCCTTCATATAATGCATCAGAGTCAAGGGGCAAGGGAGCCCGACCACCCAAACCGGCACGCCGCTCTGGAGAAGCCTGTTCCATCTGTTCCAACAAATCCAGCTGATATCCCAAGGAGCAACTTTACGCAAAAATGGAACAAGATGAACATGATGAACTTGACAACAGACCAGCAAAGTGAACTGTCCAAAAGCCCGACAGATAAGATCCTAAGAAGAGAACCAAGATCTATAAACATTGGACAGGCTCAGTGCATGTTGCCCCTTTCAACAAACCTCCATACATCTTTTCATGTTGTCATGTTGTCATGCAAGCTGCTGAAGTGGCGCTGCGAGGAAGGTGCACCACAGGTTTGGAACGGCGTCTCTGCGGCTCCTGGCCAGCTGAATCCAGCTGTATCCAGCTGAAAGCAAAACCCTCGCCCCGTCGCCCAGCATGAGCCAAGGGCTGCACCCCTGGGAACACATCACTAAAGGCACGAAGCATCAAGAAGCATCAAAAAGCATCATAAAAGCTTGGTTGGGGTACTGTAATGATAATTGATCTAATTAAATCAAATCAGATTGAATCATATTGAATCATATCAAAATTATCAAATCATATTGAACCTTGTTTGAATCAGAGATCCTCCAAACGTCACAGTCCGCTTCGTTTCCGTATCATGCCTCGAGGTGGATCTCTCCGCGTCCGCCGGGTTTCCGCTCCACCAGCGCGGTATCCTCTGGCCTCGGCACTTGAGGTGACAAAATGAGATGTGACACATGGCATACACGTACACATGTGGCAGTGATACCATGAACATTAAACAGATATATGAATTATATTGAATTATCATGAATTCAACATCTGCCTTTTTTAAAATGTTTAAATGTAACATGAGGGCAGCCATGCGATCTCCGACCAAGTCACGGGGGCAGCTTCATAGCACGCAGCTAACGCAGCCTGAAGGAACTTTGCCTTCAAACCATCTCGGCCGGGCATTCGCAAACAGCGAACACCTGAAGAGGTCGCTTCCACTGGTTCTTTAAATTGTAGCCGCTGTAGCTTTGTCGCTGTAGTTTGGCTTCTTGTGGCATGCGTGTCTAGCAGAAATATGCAGAAATTCTGTTGGGAACGCAGTTGGACAACTTCGGGCGAGTACTATTTGAGATGGCATAGGAGTAGTACAGAAAGCATACAAGTATATCTACCGCAATCCAATTTTCTAGGCTGACACTGCAGGACCCCTCTACCAACATCCTACGCAAACTACTGAGGAAAAGCTTTCAACAATGAAGTTCCGGATGCCAGGGGTGTTGTAATTCTAGCCGTCTCTACTTGGAGGCTTGCTGTTCAGCCAGGGAGCTGCAGGAAACCAGGGAGCTGCAGGAAACTAGTAACTAGTAATGATCAGCTGGATCTATTGGGCAACACTGGGCTACATCAGTTACAGTGTGCAGTAGTGGCTGCATTTCAGCCCAGTCCATGTGATATCTCTGCCACTTGCACTGCAGGACTGGCCAGCTGCTTTGTGCTACTTGCCACGCTCGCGCTTGTCCGGATGATGCCACTTGCAATTCCGCTTGAAGTCACAAGTGCCCATCGACCTCTGCTGTCATCTGATGTCTGATGGCATCAACCACCAAAAAGAAAACCGATGAAACTTCGGAAACTTCCAGCTAAGGCCTGGACATGTAGTAAGGGCAAACCGTTGCCCATGGTCTCATTGGAAACCCTTCGGAGTTGAAAGTGACCTACCCACATCACAACATGTCACAACATGTCACAACATGTCACACAATATCCATGATATTCCATGATATTCCATGATATTCCATGATATTCCATGATATTCCATAATACACGGCTGTACCCACATGCTTTAAAAATATGTTGGCCGACACTTAGATGAAACTGCCCATGTCATCATGTCTTCAGGCTGGGCTCGGCTGCCTTCATCCCCTCGGGGTGGTCAAAGCGGCAGGCGGTGCCCACACGACAAGTGCCGTTCTTGGCGAAGCTTTCGCAAATCCGAGCGCCCGGTCGCATGGGAAGACCTAAAGGCACACAACAACACAACAAACACGGACGGCCACGGCACCAAGAGAACGTGAAATATATTATTGAAACATACGGTAACATACGGATGTATATAAATGTGGTTTGAAATAGACTAGTTATTTGATGTGATGAATTTTATGTACGTATCTATATGTATATATGTATATATGTACATGTTAAGTGTTTAAGCCTATCATATGTGCATGTCCAGATCCGTCGCACCTGCGGTGTTCAAACCTTCTCTTGTGGATGCCGGTGGTCCCTGATCCGCGCGCAACTGCGATAGGAAGGCCACATCCTCCATGGGTCGTGGCCCTTCTGCAAATAGTATGTTAAGGTCTGAATACAACATATTTATACGAAATATGCACACGAAAACATGATCATAATTCCGTGTCCCGATTCTGCTGGGGCCGCGAAAGGGTCGCGAAAGGGCGGCGCAAGGGCAGTTTTGGGGAACCATAGTTTTGAACAACCCCCATATGAATATGTGTATAATATATATTATATAATGGGATATTAATGGATGGTATATGGGATAATTCATGGTCATACATCCATACTAATGGGAATCCTCAGCCCGGGTATCCCTGTTAAGCAATGGATTGATTACCATCCCCGCACCATGGGCAATTTGCCACAAGTTGACCATGGCACATATCAGCATCATCCAGTGATTTCCAGTGATGTTGAATGAGTCTCAGGGATATTTCATGATATTTCAGTAGCACCAGATGCATACCACCCCCTACAGGCCCCACATTGAAGGCCATATCGCATCCTATATCTCATATAGATTCATATAGCATCACATAGCATAACTCATTTCCCTCTGCACACCTGTTCCACCTGTTCCACCAAGTCCACCAAGTCCACCATCCATCTCTCTCCATATCTCTCCTCTTCGCGGCCAGCATTGCTATAGGTCTCCCGCAGGAATTTTCTCTGCGAAGTGTCCAGGCCGCCGCCGCTTCTCAGCTCCGCCTCAATGGCCTTGATGGCAGCGGTGAAGACCGTGGACAAGGCCTCCGGCTCCATGGGTGAACGATGTGAACGGAAAACGGGAGAAAACTATCCTAACTATGCCTAACTATGCCTAACTCAAAACATGTCAAAACATATCAACACGACATGCAAAACTGCTGTTTTTGCGGCTCTAGCAATTTTAGCATCCATATCACAAGACATCACGAGACACTCCTCTCTGTGCCTTTGCTGCATTGAGCTGGGAGAGCGCTTTCAGCACGTCCAAGGCCTTAGCCGTTGAGCCATGAAGCCGCAAGTTCCATTGGTTGCCGAGTTCCATTGGGTCCATGCCCCCTGCATTGATTGCATTGGCACAAGATCATCCATCATAAGTCATACGATTCACAACTCCCAACTTCAGATACTTCAGAACTGTAAATCATCGATCTTCTTTCCCTGTTCTGAGAACATCCGAAACCCAAACCTCCAGAAGGCTGAAGCGCTTGGCACTAGCCTGACACAGAAGCCCTTTTGCTGCCATGATCTGTGCTTCGTATCCCAATCAACGTGATTCCATATGATTCCATATGATTTGATTGCGCGACCCTCCTAGTAGATGGTTGCAACATGACGCCCAGCTTTTGAAAGAAAATGGGATGATAAAGTTTCGAATAGTTTCGAAAGGGTGAGAGCCCTCCAGAGCCCTCAATGAAGCTATGACAGTTATGACAGCTATGACAGCTACGGGCATCACATGGCATCACATCATTTTTGACTTTCCCCCCACTGCCTGGCCAGGGCCGTCCAACCCCATCTGAAAGCATTTCTTCAGCGCTGGACCCAAGGTCTCAAACAGCCCTGGGTCGTAAAATTTCACACCTTGGCAGAATTTGGCAGAGCTTCAACTTTGTCGAGCTTTGTTAGCTTCCAAATTCTCACCAGGAATTTATCACTTCTTGAATCTTCTTGAGGTCAAGAATCATAAATTAAATAATTAAACATATTAAACTGACACATACTGACACCTTGGGATCCATATTCATAGTCTAGAATCTTCAAGTCAACTTACACCATTGGTGGCACCATTCATCCTCTGAGTTTCCGCACGCGCTGCAGCGGCGCAAACTGCACACAGCTCCTGGGGTTGTTCGCACAACTCCTGGCAAGTTGCACTTCAATCACATTGTCAATGGCGCCACCAAAGAAAACTATGAACGAAGCTACCCTACTGTAACTACTGTGAAAAACTATCAAATCATATGCTACCGTATGCTACCGTCATCCAGAAACGTTCACAATCGTCACATAAATCATCCTTCATAGTCCTCAATGGTGAACATGGAACAATCACGGCATCGACATCGACATCTCGCCTGCACGGGACGTCGGCTGAAAACCTCTGCCAGGCGCAACATCTGCGGCAGCGTCTCCACATCTGCAGGTTGCACTGCCGCCTGCAACTTGGGTCGTTTCGTGTTTCATATTTCTTGTTTGGGAAGTGTCCATTTTCGGTTGGTTGCTTCAACTGCCTCAACTGTTTCAACTATTTCATGTTATTCATATAGGGATATAGTTTTGGCTCCGGCGGTTCCATCCTTCCAAGCTTCCAACCAGATTCAACAAATCTGTGGCATGAGGGTGACCACTGTGATCACTGTGACCACCTCCAATGCACATCGCCTACAGCCGTGCCTGTGGAGAGGATGAGCGAGAGCGCGCTTCACCTGTTCGGAGCAGCATGGCACAGCCGGCACAGCCGATGGCACAGCCGATGGCGCTCTCGCGCTAGTTGCATCTATAGTTACTATGCTACAAGATGCACACAACATGCATACAATATGCCACAGCATTGCCACAGCATTGCCACAGCATTGCCACAGCATTGCCACAGCATTGCCACAGCCTGCCATGGCCTTCCATCTTCGACTATCCATGGCTATGGCTACGCCATGCTACGCTGGCCTTCGCTTCCATCGTCTCCTTCATCTCCACTGTCCATCCAAGCATAGGCCTGCCAAAGAATCTTCCATACTTTTGGATGTCAAGCTGCGCAATCTTCTCTGGGTGTCTGTGGTGTCTGTAGCTTGCATTCTGGCATGATATGACAAACTCAATTCAGAGCTTGCCTTTTGCCGAGCCTTTGTCTTCTCCTCAGCCCAAAGGCCAAAATCATCGCAGCTGTGCGCATTTGGCTCACAATCGCGTACCACAGTCGAAGCGTCGGTCAAAACATCTCAAAGCCAAGCTGCTTCATCTGCCGCACGGTGATGCTCCTGCGTCCAGGTTTGAACCCTCGAGGCACTTCCTGTCACTTCCTGTCACTTCATGTGCATGCTGATCATGCTGTTGCTGTTTGCTGCTTCACCTGTCCTTGGGGCTTCGGCTTCGGCTGCGGCTGGCAGTTTTGCCCTGATTCCAAAAGCGGTTTTGTTGGAATGAACGTAATGAACGTGCCATGCGGTTTTCATAGAACCTCTTCAAAGTGTGTGACTCTGTGTTTTTCAATGCACACACCACAATTGGGAACAAGTGCCAGTCACATCTCATTTACAAATGCTCTTCTCCCAGCCGCACTTAAACCTCGTTTTTTTCTCATCTCACTGCTACACAGTTTCCTCATCTTGGTTTTCTCCATCAAGTCTGCACGAAGTCTTCCAACACTGGCAGTCACCCATTTCACAGAGGTGATCTAACATGTAGCGATCCACAATTTGCATCAATTTGCACTACGCTGTGACCCCGGAAGCTAATCCTAGCGGCCCTAGCGGCCCTTAGCGGCCCTAGTGGCCCTAGCACATCTGCAACGCACGAATCTCGTCGATGGCTTCCAGCTGGCTCAAATTGCGCGACGCACCCGCGACGACGCCCACCATGTCAGAACTTCTCGTTGTACTTCGGACTTCGACTTCGCCCGCAAACTGTGCGTCAAACGTACCACCACCACACTCCATGAGGACCCAGGTATAGTGAGCGGCCATCCTGCGTTGGAGTCAGCTGGAAAGGGAAGATAGGGAAGAATCAAGATTTGAAACTCATTTTTCCCCTTCTTATCAAATCTCAGAAATCTATAGAAATCTCAGAAATCTATTATCTATGGCCTTGAACATCTTGAACTGAGATGTTGAAGTTTAAGCAGTTAAAACATGTTAAAACTTTAAATGTTCGTTTCCCCCAGGTCCGGCAACAAATGTTGCACTGCTCGCACCACGCCATGGGAGCTGGCACTATAGTCATGACCTTCGGCCAAGGGCCGAATCGACATCTCGATACCGATTCATCATGAAACGTGGACCCCAGTAGGACCCCAGTAGGAACCGCTGGTTCAGCACTACAAAATATAACAACTACAGGATGAACTTGGTGAACCATGCTGAACCACGCTGAATGGTCCGCAATGGTCCGCACCTGCCATGACACCACCAGGCTGCAATCGCGGCGTCCAAAGCTGCACATCTGAGACACAAGACCTTTGCATCGCAGGGGCAGTGGCAATTTGGGAGAATCGCTGCCGCGAGAGAATTTATAAGGTGATTGAGCGAGTATCTATGCACTTGCAGATATACCACGTTGATAATCGTTGATCACGCTGGATTTTCATGTTGAACATGATCGGCCTGGTGTTCTCCCTGCCTACCAAGAAGAAATTCAATTGCAATGAAGATTGTGGAAAAATGACGAAAACATATGCAGAAAATATTTTGGTCAGGTTGCTCGAAGTCATGCTCGCCATCAACGAAGACAAGGTTGGGCGCCTGGGACTTCAACCCATTTCACTAAGATCTTTGAAGCTTGAGATCGTTTCTCAAGTTTCACAGAGGCATAGTTTCAGATAGTTTCACTTGAAGTCACTTGGATGTTGATTTTATGTTGATTGTATCATTGTAAATTGTGTATTATGATTATATGCTGATAGTTTCCAACTTTTCGAATCTTTTAGAATCTGCATTTGATCCGTTCATCCGTTCACTGATCCACCCGTTTCTCCCGTTTCACTGGGCCCTACTGGCCCTGGGCCCTGGCTCGGCTGGGTCGCCAGGCTGGGCCCATCCATCCACGGGCCGCCACATCACTGCGCTGCCGCCACAGCCGTCCTCGACCATTGAACTGGGCGAAGCGAGCCACGGCCATGCCTTGGGTGATCTTGGTGACATGGGTCCATGGAGTCCATGGATGTCCATGGTGCATGGTGAGTGCACCACATGGCAATTAAACTGAGATGTCATGGTTCCATGATCCAATATGATCCACCACTATCACATTGATGTCACATTGATGTCACATTGATGTCACATTGATGTCACATTGATGTCACAATGACTTGGCTTTGGTGATGTTTGGGGTGGTGAAAGATCATTTTAGCATGTTTTCACATTGCCGCATTCCCTTGGTCTGGGGCCGTTTGGAGGGTATATTACATCATTAAACTATACTAGAATGGCAATGACAATACCTTTCTACACCGGGCAAGACCTCCTCGAAACGACTTCACATGGCAAAGAAAGTGCAAAGAAATTTGAGCCATGAAGACATATGAAAACATAATAAAACATATGGAGACATATGAAGACACATGAAGACCTAGAAAGCAAGGCAGCCAAGGCAGCCAAGGCAGCTCTGCTGTCAAGCCTCGCATGTTTTCCACAGCGCCCATCTGATCTAATCTGTCAGCACTGACTTGACCATTGTAGCGTCCCGGATATGGGTCCACTCCAAGGAGTGTCAAATTGGGCAACGCATTCAGCAGCAGCTCAGAAGTCTGACCTCGATCTACACCAATTTCCACCATGAAAGGCTCTTGCCCTTGGAGCTGCAAAATGTGTACCAGCACCTACAGAAGGCAGAGAAATCTGCGGCAACTTGTCAGACTGTCACTCCAAAGCGGTGAGTCAAGTTACACTGCGATGTTCTGGCAGTGATACCTTGTTCCCGTTGTTCCATGTTGTTCCATGTTGTTCCGCTTTCTCCTTGTTGATATGCTGTGATTTGTTCTTACGTGCAGGTAATGTCATGAGTCATGATTGTCATGTGACCACCCCAAGGTGCAAAGTAAACGCCCTGTCTGAACTTCCTCCGCTAAAGATGTGACAGGCCGGAGGTCGTCGGAGGTCGTCGGCACCTCTGCCGCACTTCGTGCGAACAACACGGCATCGGGCACCACGGCTCTCAGATGCCCCGCCGTTGCCAAGGCCACTGCGTCCACCAACCACGGCCAGGTCTTGCAACGTGAAGGGCCAGTGGCGGTCAGTGATCAATGCGATGATCAATGTGATGATTAATGCGATGATTAATGCGATGATCATGTGCAATGTGATCTTGATGAGTCTTGATGTCCAAATCAAATGCGCATGCTTTGCAATCATCCAATGATGTCAAATGAAGTTGGATTGGCAAAAAGAACAAACACGCTCCATGGCTTAAACTCTTTTCAGGAACATCGCGACATTCGTTCCCCAATTAAAAAAACTCATCTGGGGTAGCAGCCGCTAGCAGCTTCATGTTGCGATTTCGAATATGTCTAATCCTCCAGCCTGCAACCTCGCAATTCCCAAGAAGCCACCTGCACCAAATCAAAGTTGAGATGGCTATAGATGGCTGTATTTTCCGTGGCTTTCCCAGATCTTTAGATATCTTTAGTATGAACACAGTATGTAGTGCGAAATGAATGCTTTAAGCCTCTGCACGTGGATGGACTCGATGCACTCAGCCTCCAAGGTTTGATAGTGGGTTTTCTTGGCATAGAAGCTCCTTGCGCCAATCAAAGTTGAGCAGTTCATCACTCACCTGACGCTTCTCCAGTTGTCTCGGTGCCATATGGGTGTGATATCAGATACTGACTGAGCTGCTGAGCTGCGTATTTCCTTTTTTTGCATGTCATCTGATGTACTGCGCTTCGCTTCCACCAAAGTGTTTTGGGTACCAAATGATAATCACAGGAACTAAGAATATACAGGATGGTTAACCATGTTAACCAGTTGGAGCACTGAAACTCCCAAGACTTGGTAATTTCCGGCCTGGTTCATCCACACGAGTGCCACGCCAGAAGCTCCCATGTGTTCATGGCCGCCAAATGTCACAGTACCATTCCTCGTGCCGTCTGGCAATGATTCAATGGAACTTCCCACTGCCCCATACACAATCGAGAGTAAACACAATCCCATCCCAGATTGATTGAGAAAGCAGAAATGAAAGCAGTCTGTCCATGTCCAACTTTCCACATGTTCCATTAGTTTCCATTGATTTTCCACTCAATCTGGGCGTCCTTTCCTTTTTGCAAAGCTCGGCCCAGCTGCTTTCGTGGCAATGCCACGGCCCAGGTGGCGAAGGCACGAAATGCGGCCATGACATTCCGGGCCGTCGCAGCACGATGTGCACAGCTGGGCTCAGGCCTCACATCTCGAGCTCAGGTCACGCAGGTTGTTTCCATTCGCCTCTATTGATTTGTCAAAATGTGTCAAAGGTTCATCTTGGGATCTTTTCAATCTTTTCTGTTTGTCAAATGTATTCGAATGAATTTTGAATGTATTCATTTCAGACCTCCAATCGCTACAGGGACATACAGTATACATGTTAAAACATCAAATACATTCAAATACTCATTGTCGTTGCATCTCCAACTGGGCACGACGCGTGAAGGCTGGGAGGATTTGTCGAAGTACACGAGTTGTGTGTTCCGCAGCCGTCAACGCAATTTTCCGCTGCGGAAAACGGGGAGGAATCAAGGCCTGTGCCAAAGGGTTCCTGCTGCTGTCGAAGTTTTGAAGCAAAGCTCATCTGTTGAAGTCAGTGCCCAAAATTCCATCTGAAAAAGAATCATGCGGCGCGGAAATTGAAAATCAACAAACCAACAAGCAACAAACGATAACGATCATCACCCCCAAAAAAAACAAAGATCCCTTGCACACAGTTCCGCTACCGCTGCCTTGAATCAATCGCCCACCTGGGCATCACAAATGCCACATGTCAAAAAGTGACTGTTTTTGGTGCTGCCTGAAGCCATGCCTCGATGTGGATCCTCCCATGCTCCTTGTTCATGTCCTAAGCAGTGCTGGCATTCCCATACGTCTTATCATATGCTGGGATCATGTTCCCAGCCTGGGCACCTGGCACAGCGGCACAGCGGCATCACAGCGGCACAATCTCACCAAGAACATCCGGACATCCAAAATCAAAACACCCCGTCACTTCATGTTCCGATTCGGATTCCGAGAGGCCAAAATTCCCTGCATCCGAAACCAGTGAGCTCACGATGCAAATGGCAACACAAACGCGGGCGGCCATGGCATCGACAACAACTGATGTTTCATGTCGAGTGCACAATTTATGTCCAAGATTGTCCAAGTATGTCCAAGTGTCATGGTCTTTGTCCTGGCACTGATGGAGAAGAAAAGGCCACAGTGTCACATGGGCATGGGGAATCAATTCGCATCAAGTCAAATCAATTCACCAATCTGGACCGGCAACATGCCGACCTGATAAGCCATATAATCATCTGCAATCAACCTATATACCAGTAGTACCGCACAAGGCGGTGGCGGAAGTTTCAAAAATAGGAAACCTATAGGAGAGGTTGGCTGCTGTGAATCACGAATGGCAGAGCGAATCCACTGATGGACCGAAAGGTGGTTGGAGTTGTGTTTTTTGGAGTGGTTGCAATGGTTGCAACGGTCACCTCCGACACAACTGCTGGATGTAGTGTGGTGTACGGCAGCTGTAGTTGTAGTTGTAGCGAAGTGGAGCTGTAGTTGTAGTGTAGTGTAAGTAGTGCAGTGTAGTTTCACTTGTAGTTGTGGTGTGGTGGAATGAGTGTAGTAGTGTGCTGTAGTGTTGTGTGCTTTAGTGTAGTCTAGTGTAGTGTAGTCTAGTGTCGTGTAGTCTAGTGTCGTGTAGTCTAGTGTAGTGTAGTGTAAAGTGGTGTAGTTGTAGTTGTAGCTGTAGTTGTTGCTGTATTTAGTGTAGCGTAGTGTAGTTTACTGTAGTGTAATGTAGTGCAGTGTAGTGTAACTAGTGTAGTGTAGTGTAGTGTAATGTAGTTGTAGCTGTAGTTGTAGCTGTAGTTGTAGCTGTAGCTGCAGTAGTTAGTAGTTGTAGTTGTAGTTATGGTAGCGTAGTGTAGTGTAATTAGTGTAGTGTAGTGCAATTACTGTGCTGTAGCGTAGTATATTTGTATTTGCAGCTGTAGTGGTACTGTAGTCTAGTTGTAGTTGTAGTTGCAGTTGTAGTTATCTATCTACCTATCTAACTATCTAATACTATCTATCTATCTATCTATCCATCTATCTGCAAGTTTGAAAACAAAGCTATTCTGCAAGGCTTCCTCCATTTTCGAAGGTGACAACATGAAAAACGCAGCAATTCTGCAAGACTTCAATGTAGTTGTAGTGTACTGCAATTAGCGTAGTGTAGTCTAGTGTAGTTGTAGTTGCGGTTGTAGTTGCAGCTGTAGTTGTAGTGTAGTGGTAGTGGTAGTTGTAGTTGTAGTTGTTTATCTATCTATCTGTCTATCTGCAAGCTTGAAAACGAATGTATGCATGCATGCATGCATGCATGGATGGATGTATGTATGTATGTATGCGTGGCTCATAATAAATCCATCCTTGAAATGCTGCCAACAGCAGCCCCAGATGGCCCGCCTCAGCGTCCCGGGCATCCCGGGCGTCCCGGGCGTCCCGCGCGTCACCGTTGCCGTCAGCGTCGCCGGCCAACTCGCCTTCCAGTTCCAGCTGCCATCGCTTCTTCGGCCGGGAAACCACACGGGAAACCATGTGGATCAGGTGGATCCCGAAATATCGGAAGCGGTCTGAAACTATGTGAGAAACTTTATGAAATTATGTCTGATTGGATCATGTTCAATTGTGATCTATTTGTTTGTTGCCATCTTCTCATCTTGTCCGTGAATCTTGTTTGGCCTCAATGGGTTCAAAATGGTCCAAAACCCTGATCGATCTATCAAACCCCAGATCACGTTTCAAAGACCCTAATTTCCTTTCGCAAGAGTGATCTCTGCACCAGCTTTACATGAATTGCTGAAAGTTATCAATGTAAATCTCATGCCTGTCAAGGTTTGTTGTGGGTTCATGCGTTTGTGCCTTTTGAGGTCTACACATGCAGCTTTCGATGCACAAATTTTGCATGCCCAGCACCATTGAAGTCACACAATGACGCACAAACACAAAGAAATTACATAGTTGGGCACAGAAAAAAAGAAGGTGGGCCTGAGAGTGCCTGATGTGACTTTCTCGACAAATGGATAGGCCCCAATAAATCCCAATACATTCAGGATGATTTATCGATTTTTTGATCTTCCAACTTCAGCAGCAAAGTTTAGCCTTTTCTGCTGCTCGCGATGCATCGGGGTTGCCTAGCGCAAATCTTAGGCACCTGTCAGGAGGTGCACAAACAACATGTCCATTGCTGTGTCCTTCACCGGAAACCCGGTTAGTAGAACAGTTCCCAATGCAATACAGGACAGTAGAACCCATGAGTTTGGCACGACAATTCTAATTGATATCTACAATGATTTTTGATGATTTTTGTTTATGCATTTATTTTGGTTTATGATATCAATTGGCATTATGTACCTGTGGATAATCTAATTGGCATTTGATCTGTGCAAAACCTGGGGAAGCTCCGCAGCAACCAGCCGTACCTGGCCGTACCCTTTTGCGGAGATCCGCGAAACCGCTGCCGGGCGCCAGCGTGCTGACGAAGCTGTCGACGTCCAAATGGACCACCTGTGATGGAGATGGCGATGCCACGCGATGCCATTGTTCTGTGGTCAACATTGGTCAACGATGCATTTTGAAACTTCCCACTTGAATTTTGACCGTGGAATTTGCAACTGGAGAGTTGCCAAACTCGTGCGAGTTTTTGAGCTCGTATTTAGAAACTGTGAAGATGGTATGTTGAAACTCATAGTTCGAAACCAATTTCCCGAAACTGCTAAGCATCCATAGTGTGTGAAAGTTGGGCAAGATGAGTGGGAAAATCCTAGTTGCAACAGCTGCACAAGATTTGCTTCCAAATCTGCTGCAAAAGAATAGTTCCGCAAGAAATAATTGTGAATGCACCAGAGGAGTTGCGGAATCCTAGTTGCGAAATCCAGAAGAGTTTCGAAATAGGACTTTATTCATGCTTTATCCCCATCATTGATATAAACAGCGTGCATATACGATTGTATAAGCAACCCACATATTGTGCAGCACATCAACATAGAAATTCCCCACCAGCAGTTCCTGTACCTGGAAAGGGGGATCCAATTTCTGCAACTGTTCCTGTTCAGCGACGAGATTGCAGCATTTTTTGGCAGAATTTCCAATGAAGATTTGCAGAAAGAATCAGAAAGACATAAACACCAAACTTAGGAGAATCCTGGAGAATCCTGGAGATGTGTTTGGTGAAACACCATGTTCAAACTATCCTGGTGAATCCTGTCAGAAAGGAGCCCGCCTCAAGTTCTGCTCTCTTCTTGCTTGGGCAAACCATAGATACCTTGCACCCAAGCAGCTGGATAATCCAAACCTTCGCTTCGACTCATTCTAAAAACAGATGCAGTGACTGCAAGTGCTCTGGAAAGGATGCTGGCTTGAGAAAAAATGATGAGAAATGTATCAAACCATTAGAGTAACTTCAGTAACTACTTCCACCACATGCCAGTGCTGAGTTGCAGTTCGCCCAGCACCGCTGAAGAGAGGCGCAATGTGTTTCTGCATTGCTGCTCGGACCGAATCCTGCTCAGCTTGAAATCTGCTTGGGCACCACGAAATGCTGCTTGGAAGCCTAGGAATGCCTGGGGTCCATGAATCTGAAAACCGCCCAAGACACCACTGGCATTGATGGTTTCTTTGTGCGCCTCTGTAACTGCCTGAACTGCTCGCAGGAGCCACTGCAATTGATCTGGGGGCGACCGCTGCAACCTGAGACATTTCAAGCAAAATGAAGAAAAATTAGACAAAATGAGGCAGTTCAATAAGATTCCAACAAAATGAAGCAAATCTCGATAAAGCTCACCAATAATTCACCGGCTGTCCACGTGTCAATCGTTTCCCATGTGAATCCAAGTGGCACCATTGCGAATGCTTCCTCCATCGCACCTGCCAAGCAGCAACTTAGCAACACACAGAAAGCACATCGCTGCCGCTGCCCAAGCCTGGCACTGTGTCCACTGGTTCGATCAATCCGAAAAGCACACCACCTCGGAGCAAAGCTGAGACGAGCGCAGAAAACATCCCTGAAACACCAAGCAATGAAGCCATGAAGCAATGTAATGTCTGGATCTGACTGGCATGTTTTCTTCCCGAAATCATTGAACGTCATGCACCAACCCGATTCAGGTCACATGCACATCCTCTTGATCTATGTGTAGATCAGTTACGTGTGATCTATACAATCATTCTACACATGCATATTTTATTTAACTGCATGCCAGTGTACATATATCCCATAATATTTACATATATAAATCATATATATATATAATCTCTGTGTGTGTGAGATTATGTTTTGAACATACCTAAATCATCCTAAATCGATCTAAATCAATCCTCCACCAATCGGACTCTTCTGGGAACCGGACTCTGGGCTGCTTCCAACGAGCACGGGTCAAGGCCCTCCTCGCCGTCCTCGCCATCCTCGCCATCCTCACCTTCTTCGTCCTCCATGGGCCCTGCGCGTAGGGAGGAGCGCCGCATGGATGGAAATGGATGGAAGATTCCAGCATTTGGGAAAGAGATGGAGAAAAAAAATGAATCTAAGGCTTCGTTTCTAAGGCAGCAAATCATTGCATTTCATCACGTGCAGTTCTCATTGCATCTTTGTTTTCGCTCTCGCATCGCAATCTGTAGAAGCCGTGGATGCTCGATGCCTTCGCCTTCTGAGCCTTCTGAGCCTTCTGTGCACAGTTTCTGCACAATGGCACCCGCCGCTTCGTAGGCGGCAACAGGATTTGTGGCCTTGAAACTCAGCCAGGAAAAAGGACACATACCGACACGACCGACACGACCGACACACGACCGACATCGGGGCCATTGTCAGTGCCTGGTGGAGAGAGAAGGTGAGCTTTCCGGCCTCCAAGTCATGGCTGATGCCGTAGCTGTACCTCTGCTCCGATCCGAGAACTCTCCAGACTCTCCATAGCTCTCCATGTGCCATGTGCCATGTGCCATGTGCCGTCTCCAGCCTAAGGCCCCGACGCATGGCCCTTTCCACGGATCTTCCGCCAAAAAGGCCCTTCCAAAGCTGTGATGTACTCAATGGCCACCTCAAAGGGCAACTGGAGGGCAACTGAAGGGCCACTGGAGGGAAACCAAGGAAACTTGCTGAAACTCCACCAAGCCCAAACGGTTCCATCAGTTCCAATTCTTTTTTTTAGTTTGTTGCTATCACCATGCATGCCCCAGCCAGTTGAGCACACACGAGAATGCCGTATGTGCCAGGACACCAACAGTGGAGCAAGCTCAGGTGATCTAGGATCAGTGAATGAGTTGCACTGCACCAACCAATAGTTCGACTCCTGACCCACGGTTGAACTGATCAGCGGGGAAAGGATGGAAGCTGGGCAAGGGGAGGTTGCAAAGCAAACCATGGAAATTAGATTTTTCACAAGCGTCGTTTGCCCTGCTTCCACTGTAATCCTCCTCTGGTCGTAAGCAGTACACTTGTCTATCCGTTGCCGTTACAAATCCAAACAGAACTAGAACGCAGGCTATGGACTCGATGGTGCAGGATCAAAATCAAAATTGCAACTTCCCCGGAACACTGAAGGGGTCACTGATATGTCACCGCCGTCCTCAGCAGTACAAGAGAGGAGGCAGCCGCAGGTGCACCTGGTGTCTAACTCCATGTCAGCCATGGCAGTCATGACCAAAATCAACTACCCAAGTATACCATGCATATATCAAAGATGCATCTATCATTCATCATATCAAAAGATATCAAGATAATATTCTGTATAATATATATATGTGTGTGTGTGCGTGTGTGTGTGTGTATGTATAAATTATGTTTAGTAGTGTTTACTCCTCTAGATCCTAAGTCTCTTCCATTTCCTCCAGGCCAGTTTTCGCTGCCCCGGCACCCCTCTGGAGGGCGCAGCGCATCGGCCGCGTAGAGCTCACGCCGCAGGGCGGGCAAAGGCGTCGCAGGTGCTGATGCATAGCCTCCATTGCCTGGGACACACGCATACACGGCTCGGATGAGGATATCGATCCAGCGATCAGCAGTTGAAAAGCATTGGTATTATTGGTATCACACCATTTTGAGAGATCATGGGCTTTGGGCTGGGTTTCTCGGCATTCTCTGAAGGGCATAATGTATTGTCTGACAAAACTTCTTCTGAAATGACCAAACTGACCAAACCCTACCAGCTTCGTCCGACTGCGCCTCCAGTCATAAATGGCCCATGGCACCAAGGCGTAAAAATGGCTGTCTCCAACGCAGCAATGTCGCCGGAGATGTATGCCTCGGGGACACGGCCCTGAAGCACAAGCACAACCACAACCACAACAGCCAAACAAACAAACAAACAAACAAACAACAACCACCACAACAACAACAACAACAAGAAGAACAAGAACAAGAACAAGAACAACAACAACAACATCATCATCATCATCATCTTTCGACCACGTTCCAACCACGTTTCAACATGTTTCAACCAGCATATTTATTGTTTTCGTGGGTCTTGGGCTGTGTACCTGGGCTCTCCTTCCCCTGAGCCACTTGGAAATGCATCTGAAGGAAGAGAACTTGAGATAGTCTACCTACACCCGCTAGTCAGATGATTCAGATTCCAGTGATTGAAGATGATTGAAGTAGGTGCAGTAGATGTTTATAATGGGAACTATGCCACATCATGCCACCATTTCAGCTGCAGAATCTCGTGCCAGAGCCCTATTCCGACCCTGGTTCCCCTCTCGTCGAGTTGCCAGCGCCCCCGGAGCCAGCAGCACTTTTCGCAGCTCAGACAACTCGAATGCTGCTGCGCCCAATGCCACACCCTCAGGATCCTCCAAGCCCTGCACGGTTCAAGAAGTTCGATTGGCTAATTTCTGTAAAGTTTTAAAGGAAAAGGACTGCATAAGGACAGCAGCTGGACAGCAGATGTTGAGAGTGTTCAGCCGTTCAGATCTGTTCAGCTGATGTTGCCCAAATTTCGCCCAATTCGATCAAATTCGGCTGTTCCATTGAGCTGGGAAGTTCATGGAAGTTCCACAAGTTCCCAGTGCCTTCAGCAACTTCTCCACCCGGAACACATTGAATGCGCCGTGGGCACTGCTGTCGCTGTAGTCGAATGCTGACATAGCCAAGCGCATCAGGCCCTTGCGTGCGTCATCCAAGACATTCAAAGACCATTGTGGTATCATCTGGTATAGACTAAGTGACCATCCTGATTTTATGGTTTGTTGCGTGTTGCTCATGCAGTTCACAAGGCAATCTAATCATTTTATGTCATTTTATCATGCTCAATCCATGGGAGAATTGCTTCAAATATCTTCAAAATTGTCAAAATTGTTCACGCGGAGACTGCCTTCCCATTTCGTTTTCTGTTCGGCACATCATTCAACATGCGCTTCACCGCCACGCGAAGTCTTTCCACTGAGAACCTCAGGGTCTCAGCAAGGCCTTCCACGTTGACGCATACAGTGCCCATGCAAGGTGTCAAGGATTGTCACAGAATTCCGTTCCTTTTTGATGGTCTGAGTCTAGGACCAGGTAAAATGCCCAAAGATTTTGTCTTTCCCTAGTGGTTTTCTACAGAAGTTTTTCAGCGCCTCCATTCCTTATAGACACTGCTTCATCATGCTTCATGAATCCTCCACATCCTACACTTGTCCTACATGGTTCTTAGCATTTCTCAGCCTTGCAGTCAGGAAACTCTACATCTGCGAGCAGGCGGGCAATCAATCGTGGCGCTGTCTCGTACTGCGAGCGTTCCACCTCACGTCCAAATCATCTTGTGTAAGGAAAACATGATGATAATGGTTCGAAGGATACATAATGATACATCATCAAGTCTGCCATCTGCTATAATGAGCTCTATCTATCTATCTATCTATCTATCTATCTATATGTGTGTGTACTACATATATATATATACATAGTTATCACCATATATTCACATTAGTAGAATCAACAGCTTCCCAGCTGGCCTTCATGGACATATGCAGCATGTTAGCAGCTTGTCCCGCGCGGAAGCGTCCACCACCCAGGCCAACACTGAAGCTCCGATGCACCACGGTATCCTTGGCTCGCTCCAGAAATGCGGCACATGATATACGGTATACGGATGTATACGGTACACCCCAAAGAATGATCTTCAAAAAATGAATGTGAAAGTTCTGACCTAAATTCACCCAAAAAAAATGATGAAGTACAATAAACCATCAATAAACCCTCTTAATAAGCCCTTTTATTAAACATTATTAAACCATCCATTGTACTTAATTTTTAGTTGTGGGATTTTGATACCGAGGGGCAGTGAGGAGTTGGACGACAGCCTCATGGCTGAGAGCCTGCCAAGCTTTGCACCACGCTGACACGAACGGCGCTACGGAATGTTGCGGAATGAGTTCAATGTTCTACAGTTTTCCATCATGGATCTTATGAGGATGAGTACAAATAAAGTAAATAAACATATATAGACCATCATCAATTCTCGTTGTTTCATGTTGTTTTTTTCCAATCGTCGTCTCCAGTTTCTACACCAAAACTGATCACCGCCGAACAGTTCGGGCAGCTGCGCGCCGCTTGCGCCTCTCCCAAAGGACTGGCCACCATGGGCAGCTCGAAGGCCGTGTCGCACCACAACGGCAGCAACTCCTGGCGGCGATCTGCTAACTACATGGTAAACTACATGTGACCCGAGGATGGCCACCCGGAGATGTCAAAACGTGTGGGGAAATTATGCTGGGATCCACAACTGCCAATCGGAATGCCGAGATTGCCGGGATACTAATCGGAGTGGATTGGTTGCACTCAGTCGCTCCACAGGAGAAGTTTGAATGCACAAATGTATGAAGACAACATACGCTACTGATCACACTGATCACTGCTCTCTGGCCATCAGTGAAATTGCCATCACTGACTCAGTGTAAACTTGTAAACATCACACAGATCACAACGCTGCGAGAGCTGCATGGTTTGCCGCTGGCCCCTGGAGTCCAGCTGCCGGGTGGTCAGGGACGTCAACGGCACCATGATGTTGCAGGTGATGAACTGGGCACCTATCTTAAGCAGAAGGCAACACCGCATATCTTAGGCCAGCCGGCTGTTTGATCTGTTTGATCTGTTTGATTCATGTGACGATTCCCAGCCTACAACATGATCCAAATGGAAGTTCATTGGAGGCAATCCTTTCGCTGCTGCTTTTGCGACTGTCTCCTGCAGTCATGGGATGTCATGGGAAGGGCCAACCAGGTAACCACGTTCATCCAATATGCAAAAACATGCATATTCAATAACCAAACATACCAAAATTACAAAATTACCAAAGCTTTCAGACGCTCAAATGAGGTGGGCTATTGTAAAACAAGCAGGTTGCTCCATGAGTTGGTTTCTTGGGCTGGCCCTGAAGCAGTTTCAACATCTTGATTCTCGCCTTCAGACGCGCAGCATCCTTTCCGAAAACAGCTTCTGCCACCCCATTCTTCACCGTAACTGTGGACACATCCTGAGCGCACCATGTACCGTGAATCATCCGTGACCCCCTTCTGAATCCCAAGAAGTAACAATTCTGCACTCTTCAAATCGCAAAATGGAATCTCACTGGCCAATGTCGGCCAAGTTGCAATCAGCTGAACTTGGCCAACGTCTGGGATTTTGAATTCTGCCGAAACTTCCTCAGGCGTTTCGACATCATTCTCCTCCTCAGCAACAGAAAGTTCTTTCCCTTTTTTCTTCAGGCCATCTGTTCCCAAGCTTTTCTTCTGCAGTTCGATCCTCGCAGCGTCTTCTGCTTGGACCTTTTCTCCCGCAGCTTTGGAAGGGCGTCCCACTACGGTGACGCCTGGGTTCTCGGACAGAAAGGTTCGGCACAGCTGCGCCCAGCGCTCTGCGGGCCACGCCAGCAGCGACTCCAGGGTCCCAGGCGCATCCAGTCGCGCGCGCACCGAGCGCCCGTCGCTGCCGGTCGCGGCGAAGTCCTCGGCGTACAAAAAGGCACCGATGATTTCGCCGCTGAAGAGGTCCTTAGTGATGTAAGGTGAATGTAAGGTGCATCAGGTGCATCAGGTGCATCAGGTGCATCAGGTGATATCAGGTGCATCTAGTAAGAGGATGTGAGAGGTCCGAAGTAACTAAAATTCACAACTTAGGTTCTTAGGTCTTGGTGCCGCTCGGTGGCTCTGCCATGACAGCCAATAAAAACAGCTGTCACAAATGCCACGACATATGGAAAGCTTCTATTTTGTCTTTTTCAACGAGAGCATACAGCAAGGAAATCATCCAACCCGACCGCTTACGGGAAGGTGCTAAAAAGAAAGAAGCTAACACTTGTGAGGAAACCGCACGTCCCAGTCATCCTAATCAGCTTTGGTCGCAGCGAGAAGCTCTGCAGCAAGTTCTGCTTGCGTCTCGCCAGCATGGCAAACATCATAAATGCAATCTTCAAAGAAATGCGTGTTCTCTGTGGCATGCGCCTCTCCCAAGTGCTTGGAACAAATTTCTTTGGCCAAACCTTTTTCAGTATCATTGCAGCCTTGCCATTGGAACGAGGCGATGCTCGATTTGTGTCAACATGTGTCAACTAGCTGAAAGTACAAGGCTGCTTATTCACTGCCGCCGAGCTCTTGCCACTTGCTATCCATTCTGAGTTCGGAGTCGGTCGACATCTGCAGTGTAGACAGCGACTTGCGTGCGACCTTCAACTCACCGTCCACAAACTGCTGGTCGCTCTTGCGATTCATTGAGATTTGGAGATTCATGTGGCTTGGTCTGCAACTGAGACTCATGACTGCTATGTCTGACTTTCCATGCTTACCATGCTTGGTGTTTATGTTGAAGCGCACACGGTTGGGAAAGCCATGGCCGCCACGGCCGCTATGGGCCGCTATGGCCACCATGGCCACCGCCACGAGGACCGGTCACGGTGCGGTCGAAATCTGTCACGACGTCCTTATCGAAGATGAGCTCTGCATTGATCTGCATCGTCTATCGAGTCTATCACTTCCAAGTCATTCGTCTATCACTTTCCAATACTTTCTGCATCGTCTTTCCAGTTTTCGTTTCTCCGTGCTTTCCACATCTTTCCACTCCTGGGAAGTGATCTCAACGTCGCATCCTGGTCGATGAGAAGCAGGCCCTTGGTGAAGGACTGGTGGCCAATCCACTGGGAATTTCTTGGTTCCGGCAACCTCTTCTGAATGCAAGTCCGTCAGGCCTGAGAAGTGCCGGGAAAAGGTCCCCTGGCTGAGAAGAGTGTGCTCGCCATCCAAAGTAGTGATGTGCGGGTCACCAACAACTGTGCTGGAGGGCCCATATAAGTACCATCCACTACTGGGATCACTCTCTTCAAAGAGGTCTGGGCACCTGCAAGCTCGATTCCCTGGATTGAATGGAGCAAACAGAAATCCCTTCCAGTTGTTCAAATTGGTTCCACAGGTGGCTGCACATTGAGAAGCAGTGAAACCCAACGCAAATGGACCAGGATTGTCGCATCTGCAATGGGGTCACAGGACTTGATAGCCAGAAACAGTTGATAACGCGGCTCCTTGACATCCAAAAGCCGTCGCTCATTGGTTTTCTGCCAGCAGCCATCCTCAAGAGGCTGGAGTTCAGCTGCGGGGCATAACGGGGCTCACAGTCAAGAGCGAGAGTGCCATGGATGCCATGGGCGACATGGCGAGATATGTGAAATCACGAGTGTTGTCTTGAACAAAATGGCTACGGATGCATGGAAAGTTTCATAAAATCGGGTGTGAAGTGGTATACATGTCTGTATGACTCGCCGAGCAAGTTGAAAACATCATATCTGAAAATAATTGTATGATTGTGTCTGATTCAATGATTGTGGTATACGAAAGGAACATAAAGTAACTATAGAAATGCAAAATCAGGCGAAACTATGCGAAACTTCAGTCCCAGCGTCATGTGGATTTGACTCCACCGCGGACAAATGCTGCCGTTGCTTCTGGCGGATCACACTGCGCAAGCGCAGCAAGTCGATGCCCTCAGCCTTCGCCGTGGCTTTCAAGACCTGAGTCGACCACAAGTTGCGAGGGATTATTTAAATTATTGGATGTGGCGTTATTTCATGAATTTCATGTTAGAGGGTCAATGAGGTGACAGAGAGGTTAAAATCAAAGCCTCAAAAAAGAAAGGTCTACAATGTCAACAAGACACCAAAAGACTATCAGAGTTTCAGAATGTTTCAGGATGTAGCATGGTGTAGCTCCAGAATACGCCGGATCCATCCGGATCCATCCGGATCCACTTTCATTGCCGAGATGGAGCCTTAGGATTTAGACGAGGAACCGCTTGCACCTCCGAAGTGACATCCCGTTTGGAGAGTTGCTCAACATCACAGCTCTTCAAAGTGATATTGATCAGCCTAGGTGCGGGACATGTCTCCAAATCAATCTGGATGCAGCTGTAAACACTGTAAACTACACTTGAAACCATTGTAGACTGTGTAAAATGTGTAAAGTGTATGCAGTTTCAACATGACAAAACCAAGTCATGAAATAAAAAGAACAGTGACGGTCTCAGTGACAACTCAATTTTCATCCAGCAGCTGCGTTTTGTATTCATGCAAGCCCTCGGAGATTTTGCCACACAAGGGTGGTGTAGATTCCACCAAGGCCTTGCGCAAGGGTGAAATGGAGTCCTCACCTTGGATCACAATCAGAACATGGAAAAACTGCAGAAACCATCAGAAACCTGATATCTACTGCAGTCAGACAAACAATTTTCAGAACTTGATATCTACTGAAACTGGAATTTTTGAGGGGCTGCAGTATGCTGCAGTCGAAGAACAGAGGTAAGCCAGCAGAACCTTCAAAGCCACCACATTCTCGAGGTCGGACCATTCTGCAGGGCTTTGGATCGACTGTTAACATTGGAAACTGACAGAAATGACTCCGTTGACGTCCATCGTCCTGCCATGTCCTGCCTGGACCATGCCAACAAAGCTCACAGATTGCTCCGGTGCTTTCATCCTCTGCGGGAAATTCTAGCCTGCACCGAATAGCTATGAAGATCTATGAAGCCAGGGCAAGAGAAGTACGCTATGCAAATCTATGCAAACCTGCACAAATTGCACAATCCTTTCTGAAATAAATGATCCAAATTGATCCAACATCACAACAGAAGGCCTCACTTCCTGTTGCTTGTCAGGCCGGGGCACTTCCGTGGAAAACGGCCTACAGACTGACAGTCAGAAATCCATGTGAAAAATGGTGCGCGCTTGCGAGTGCGTATGATTGTGTAATAATTTGTGTAATTATTATTAGTTATTGAATTGTATTGATGTTCTTTTCCAACAGCCCCACTTTCGGCCTAACCATCGGAGGCAGGGACTTGAAGCGGCTGGTGCGGATCGTCTCCACTGTTGGTGCACAGGCCGTCAACAAGTCCCGCAGAGGCACCTAAGCTTCCAAGGTCCACTGCCGCCCAGCCTGCGACAGTTTCACTATTAGCTATTAGTGACTGTTAGCGACTAACATGCCTGCTCCAAGGCACCTGTCCAGTCACGATGACACAAAAGTTGTCTGGCCTATGCAAGATATGCGGAGAGAAATCATGAGAAATCTGTCTTGACCAATTCTGTATGATTCTACTCTCGATGAAGAATTATCAGATTGCTCCATGTGTGAGGTGAATCAACACCTATATCTTTGCAAGTCTGCCCCGAAACTATATAAAACATGTCTGTGAATTGATACATGTTACATATGTACATATATATATTATATATCTATATACCCAGGGAGTCCAAGAGGAGGCAAAGTATCGTCTTTCATGAGAGGCTGAACTTTGGCGTGACCGGTCGAACTTTGGCACCCTCAGGGGTCTCAGGGGGCTCAAACAGTAGCACCATATACAGCTACATTACAACATTAGCTCTCATACATATGATTCTGACAATTAGAGTGTGAAAATGGGATGACATTGATAAGACATGATAAGAAATATCATGATGACTCACCTTGGAAACCAGTTGGGTGTCAACTTTTTGTCTCTCGCCCGTGGCTGTCCAATGATGACCGGTGATGAGTACTGCAACCTTGGCTCCGAACGTCCGGGCCTAAACTTTCTGGGATTGGTGGTGCAAAACTGGGATAGACATGCGTATTGCATTACTTTGATCACATGAAGCTGATGAAATCTACATAACATGGTGTGTAACCTGCACACTGTGATTCAAAATTGTAATAATGAAGTATTTGGATGTGCCTCCAAATTTCTTAGGTCAGCTTCCAAAGGAATGGGAAAGCGCAGAAAATACCTCCAAGGACTGCATGTTGCAGGTCTACAAACTGAAGAATAGCAGTTGTAAGTAAAACTTGGTTACTTTGATTGAATGTTTCGGGTCCATCATGGTGATGATAATGATCTCTATGGACATGATGATGATGATGATGATGATGATGATGATGATGATGATGATCTCTATGGACAGCCTGTGCATGCAGGACATGATGATGATCTCTATGGTCTGAACTCGGACCAGGAGGATGAACCGAGATTTGAGGGTGCGCTCCGCTCTGTGCACTACTAGTGTGGTAACTGTGTCTGTGGCTCATATCATGGTGTATGATATCATGATTGCAGCATGTGTTGCAAATTCTTGCATACAGTCCATACTGGCTGCGACATTTTGAGGAATCATACGGGGATCAAAAGGACAAACATAGGACAATCTTTCCAAAGAATTTCATGGATTGGGCTCCCTGGGTAATATATAATTACTGGACTCCCTGGGATATATCGATCAATACTATACCGATTATATATGTAAATAAGCATATTAAGGTATATAACACTTATAAATGAAACATAAGTTTGATCCATGCAACAGCTCTGCCACACCAGCTAGCAGTTCTATGCCGGGCAAGCGCCGTCGTCCAAGTAGAATGGATGGAGGGCGGCTGGCACTCCTGACGGACCAATGGGTGGGTGATATCTGAAGTCATTGATGCTGTTTGGACAACCCAAAAAATTATTGTTCTTTGGAAGGACTTCTTCACAGAACTATGTGACGAAGATGGGTACATCAAAAAGCGACGGGCTGACATCAAAGCCAAAAAAGGTAGCAAGGCAGGTTGAATTTCAGGGATGTTGTTTGTTGTGAAGCACAATGCATACACTGGTACATTCAACAACTGATGCATGTGATCTACCACAGAATCATCGTGGAAACAAACAATAATGAACATTGTTGATATTTGATGCAACACATCATCAACCACAATATGACCTTGTTAGACCTGACCGTTGGGACAGGCCTTTTCATTTGTGGACCTTGTGGGTGTCGATGTGTTGGGAGAGGCCGAGGTGAGATCTGCATGAGATTATGATATATACATCCATGCAGCATACATGATTCAGATCGATTATCAATCCAACATGCTTTGTAAATTGGATTGCATTTTTAAGTGTCAATTGCAACTGCCTACGTCATCGGAAGGTGGAAAAGGACGTCAACTACACTTTTCTCGGCAAGTACTTGGCCACGTTTGCAGGTGACCTCCCAAGAAAGATCGAGGTGGAGGACTGATGTGCCACTCATATGTGATAAATAATTTATTTTAAGTATATTTTATATCGATCTGCATTGAACTTCTGATCGGGGTACCTTCAATTCAATACTGAATTTGTTCAATCAAGATACATAATACATCTGCAGTGTAACAACTGCAATACATGCACGTCTCTTAGATCGTGTGAGGAGGCCCTGTGCAAAATGAGCCATAAGTTTGGGCTGAACCCGCACTTCCAGAGAGGAGGCCAACATGAGGCCCCTGACTGAATCAAAACCATATTCACTATGAGATGTTCCTATAATATGGTTTGCCCTTACCTTCTAACTAGTAGTGTGGATTAGCACACTTTCCCATACCGAACCCCAATCTGTCCTCAACAAATTTGCCAGGCATGGGCACGCACTGAAGGTGGCCTGGTCAGAGCAATGGCATCACATGTGGCGAACAAGACCCAAAAGACCGACAAGTGCAGGCCCATCAAAAAAGATTACAAACATAAAATTGGAATATTCTATAATTTATATTATATAGGACTGTTTTCATGCATGATGATATTCATAACTCATCCAGTTACTTCGACATATTCGGAATCTTTGAGTTGAATTTGGGCTACATACTCGAACCTTTTTGCTGTCATGTTGTTTCATCACCGGGCCAGGAAAGGCCATGAGAGGATGAGTGTGCTGAAGCGCATTATTCTCATGAAATGCCAGGCAGGATTGACGATAGTGATGATGCATGATATATCAAATGCAATCCATATAAAATTGTTATTATGAAATTGGCAGTATATAATTCACCCATTCATGGTTTCATGGTTCCAACTGAGCAGTTGTTTCATATGTTTTATTGTTTCAGGAGAGAGGCATTCTGACCCCCAAGAACAAAAAGCTTCCAACACGTGGAAGGTCAACGTACGAGATCAAGGCCATTTCTGAATTGCATGAGTCAGAGACTGTTTGTCAAAGTTGGAAAATACATAACAGTGCACGCACAACATATCTGTTTCAATAATTGTGCATAATTTATCATATATGATGCATCCTATCCTATATATAAAAAATATAATAGATTATAATAGTATAGATTCGATTATTAATTGTTCAATTTGGCCGATAGGCTAAGAAGCTAAAACGAAGCGATGCTACAGAAGCCTTCGGACCAGTTGGCTCCACTTCTGATCTTGCAGAAACCCTTCCACTGTCACCGGGAATCATGAACATACAGCCACCACAAGATTCACAGCCTATGGATGAATCACAGACCCTATCTGTAGATGATTCCCAACCTGTGGAGGATTTGTTTGCTCAAGGTCTTGCGCCAGAGGTTGATACTGAAGACCAGGGTGGGGAAGAGGCAATGGTGGGGGAGGGAGAAAACGGAGAAGAGGAATCCAGTACCGATGACGAAGTGGTTGAGCCAGTCGTCTGCCACGAATTAGCTGAAGTGTTGGAAGCGCAGAAACAACAGGAGAACGAGAAGCAGGAGCAAGGTCCAACACAGGAGATACAAAAGGAAGACAAGTCATCGGCACCAGCTGACGTAATGGAGCAATCACAAGGTAAGAAAACAAAGAATGTACCAGCAGCAGCAACAAAGCAACATGCCAAAGTTGCAGCAGAGCAACCACAAGAGCCACAAAAACAGCAACATGGAGCAAGCACAGAGCAGCAAGAAAAAGCAGCTCCGGAAACCCAACTTGAGTCCAAGGATCCTGAGGTTCCATGTGTTCCGCCTTTGTCCCCAACTGGGGGGATGTGTGACCTGGATTCAGACGAAGAGGAAAGTACTCCAAAGAAAGGGAAAGCAAAGAGTAAGCCACAAGAAAAGACTGAAACAACAAAGGGAACGTTCAAGGACAGGGGATAACTAATGTCGATTGGATCTACAAGTGTTGTTAGTGTTGTAATGCAATACAATATCCAGATTTATATGTCAGGAAGTAGTTGTAACTACTTGGGGTTTTTGGCTGATCTGAAGTTCGGCTGTAGTGTTTCGATGCTCTTGGCAGGACCGGCAGCCTCTTGCTGAACTACCTAAGGATCTTCGTGACGACACTTCGTTGCAAGCCCAGATTGAGGAAGCTTGCACGAGACTCAATGATGCAAAAGATGGCAAAGACGTGGATGATAACCTGCTGAAGGCTTGCTTGTTTGATCGAAGTCTTAAAAAAAGCTATTTTCAAGACTCCTGCTACTACATGCTATTACAATAGCTTACATGCCTTGTTCTCTGCATTTGATTTTCCGAGTTCCTTCATCGAATCATCATATTTGTCAGTTGCCAATGCATGCAGGCCCAAGCTCTTTTGCGAAAAGCCATTCGTGATACTACGGCAGAATTAGATGATGATGATGATGAAGACCCAGACAAACAGCACAAAGATGATGATGATGATGATTCAGATGCAGGAAGGAACAAAAGCAAGCCTTCTCGGGGAAGAGGCAAAGGGCGGGGAAGAGGTAGAGGTCGCACTAGTGGACGAACGAACCAAAAGAAACCGGAACAAAAGGAGTCAAAGACCAACAATGCTGAGAAGGAACTCGATGATTTGCCCAAGTCTAAGAAACCACGCCTTGTAGAACAGCCAGACGCAGCAAATCATACGCTACCAGAAGATTTGGACGATGCTGCCAAATCTGCTGAAGAAAAAGCAGAGCAGGATGTGAGAGACCAAGCTGAGGATGAGCAAAGAGATCATGACCAAGAGCAACAGACAGCAAAGCCAGGCAAAAAAACACCCAAGGCTAAGGCTGCCAATGGTAAGAGGAAAAGGGCTACTACACCACAGAAAACGAAAAGGACAACAACAAAGGCAGCTGCAAAACAGACAGAGCCATGTGAACCAGACAATAGTGAAACTGTCTCGGCAGTCGCTGGGGATGAAATCAAGAATGATGATGAAATGATTGGCACACCAAAAAAGAAAGACAAGCCGAAAGGAAAAGTCCGAACACCAGTTAGGACACCAAAGACTTCGCCAAAGAAAGCTCGCAAAAAGAAACATCAGGAGTGGCTTTCAGTTCAAACAGGTCATTCAACAAATCGATATCGATATCGCTATCGGCATTTTCCTTTTCAATAATTCGGGAGATACACTGGATCTCTTCTTTCGGCCAAATGGGATACTATCATTACTTTATATTCATATTATATTATATGAGCATGTGATGTGTATGTATGCATGCATATATTTGCAAACAATGAGATTTTGCTTTTAATGGATTCAGTTGCCAGGAGGCAAATGTCGCCCAACTTCAGGGACTACAGAAAGACTTGCCTCATTTGCAGCTGCCTGAAGACTTCGCACGGAGAATGTACCATCCTCAGATTTCATAGTGCCAAATTTTTGGTGTAACAGTGATACTTACTAAATTAAGATTTGTGACTAGTCTTTGCGATTCTCTGGTAAACCAACTTATGGTGTTTCCACTGCTCATCATTGGTAGGTATTGTGAAGTAGAACACAGGTTGATCGGTATATGCACTTTGTGTTTTATTGGTTGTGTGGCAGGACCTTCACTCTTCGTCCACCTGATGATCTACCAGAACGTGAGGAAGCGCCAGATCCAAAACCAATTCAAGTTCTGTTTGGGTCCCAGCACCTATAACATGTTTCAACGTGTGTGGCATGGTATCTATGTTGTTTTTTTGGGTCCCAGCAACTATGACATGTTTCAACGTGTGTGGCATGGTATCTATGTTGTTTTTTTCGTGTTTGTTAAATCATTTTTGACAAGGCTCGACCGTGGAGCTGGAAACTTCTACATCATGAAGGTCGATCCTGAGACGATCGATAAGGTCAACAAGTCTCAGGAGGACAACTTGAAGGCAAGCATTTGTTAGATTTTGTTGCTGTCAATTGCATGCACTGCATTGCAATACTGAACATAAATGAACCAACCAGCAAACACACATCTATGAATAATACATATATTTGGAATCCGAAGTAAAACCAGCCATCGATCAACACATTCTTTGTAAGACTGGTTTGCATGCTGATCTACATTTCTCAATCTCTGCAGGTGAACGAGGCTCAGAAAGGTGTCTATCACGTGGACTGGCAGAGGTCTTAAAAAGGCGCTGGAATCTGAGTTTGAGAAAGTCATTTGTCAAACTACCAGTGAAACTTTGACCAAACAGAAGCAATCATCAATCATGTTTTCTAATTTATCGGCATTGAGGTGGAAACTGGCCACTATGGTAGCAGCCTGGATCCCTGTTGTACAGGACGCTGGTTAGGTCGATCAATCCAACGATGGAAGCAATACAACGTGCATGCGACAGGATGCACAAACAATGTTGGTTGATTTTACTGCAGCAACTTACTTCGATAATCAATGCAATGAATTGTGCTGAATGTCGCAGTGGAACCTGAAATCTCTAGCCTAGCATTTTGCTTTTCGAGCTGTGGAATCAGTAACAATTTTGACCTTGGCATCCCCGTGGGAAAAAAAAAAACATCTCAGTCCGTTGGTGTTGAACTGACGAGTTGATATGATATAGCAAAATCAAAATTGATCAATAATATATTGTAATCCAAATATACTACAGCCCAAGTTTGATATCACTGACGGCACTTCACCACTGAATCCTGCAAATTGAGCAGCCAGAGATAGTCAATGTGGCGTTCCTGAGTTCGGAGCTCAAAATCTCAAGGTGAGCACCATATGCTTTAGGATCCCGTTTTTGGTGGCCATGGCAATGGGGAAGAACGGTGGTTGGATGAAATCACCGCTTGCACTTTCCTCACGATGTACATATATGATGTTGGTTCTTGGAGCACCACTACTGATGTTACTTGATGCAATTTGGAGAAAATTGATCAATATCAATTTTGTAAAAAATCAACAGAGCTGAGTACATGTTCACCACCTTTGCCAGAACACATTGATGAGTGGCCAAGGATCCATGCAGCAGATTATGTGGCGCAAGTCACAGAGCTTGGAAGTGCCAGCTCCCAGCGTGCTTCATCCTCAGCTGCCCATGCATTGTAGCAGATTAGAATGTTAAAATGTTATATGTTCTTCATGTTGACCGGACTTCCAAATGTTGACAATGATGACAATCATGCATTACTTTATTAATCAAATATGTTTCTTCTGATTTGTATGGCTCTTAGGATATCCTCGCCTTCGATGTCTTCAGTGGCAAGGGTGCAATTTGCCGGGCATTCCGTAAGAAACTCAGCAACAACTTCGTACATCTTCGTACTATAGGCTATACTTGAACTTGATATACCAACGAGATCGAGCCAGGCAAGAACTCATAAATCAAGATCCAGTCAAAGCTTACTTGGTGAGTGCTAGTGTTCGAGACTCTTGGTTTTCTTCCGGTACTAACTCCTGTATATTATTCAGTTACTCAGGTGAGGCAAAGATGGCGGCGTCGCTGCCTCAAAAATGCATACATGATAAATATAGAATTGCAGCACCCAAGGAAAGTCTTCTGAACATTGATCCAATCAGAATTATTGTAAGTAACATTATGCATTCGTTGATTTACATTGTAACATGCATGCACTCGAGCCCCCAAGGTTGTCATATGACATGGAACAGCGTCCTGTGGACAACGACATATTAACAGAGTTTGGGGCCCAGCACAGCCAGTAATTTCAAGTGCTGGTTTGGTGAAACTGGTCTAGATCGATTTATTACCATCCTATCATACCAGTTAACATCGACCAAGTCTGTATGCACATGCAACATCCATAATCCATGCATGTTGGTTATTACCTATTATTATCTGTTTGCCTGAGGCATGGATTTCTCCGGCTCATACAAGGATGCTTGAGACTTGTACCAGATTCTGCCCTACATGCTGGACCACCTTGCAGTTCATGGATATGGCTGAATAGAGGCACCAGTGGCAGATCAGTGAACAAGGTTATGGGAGATACCAGCCAACCTTCAGTACTTGAGAGCAACATGAACCTAGCTTGCATTTAAAAAAAAAATGCAAATTCCAATCAATTTCAATATTTGATCAAGATGAATGAACTGAAACTGAGGATCATGAGTCGCTTTGCTCTTATCAGCATTCTTTGCATTTGTCGATGCGTGCATGTCACCATAGAGCAGCCCCGGTCGTCGATTATGAAGCATGTGAAATATTTCAAATTCATTGCCCGGACTCTTGGGCGACGTGTGGCCTGGAAGTTGGTGAACTAGCTGGAATCTCAGTCGTGTTCATACCAATCAAGTAAAACAGAGATGGAAGTGAATCAACATTTATCACCACCATATAATTGTAGCTGTCAATTTAATCAGCATGTGCCATGCTGCCAAGCATCTTTCGATGTATGCACTAAGTTGGATGGGCAGTTGGGGCCATCAACGCCCTAAGCCATCGACCGCTTTTGGAACTGCGTTCAAATCTCAGGTGGTTGTTTTTTTCAGTATATTGAGTGCTCACGAATGCGCACATTCCCATTCTGATATAACATATGTTCTCAATGTCGATCAATATAATTAATGAAGATTCAAAATCAACATAAATTATTCGATATTATTTTATAATATATATTATAACCAAATAAGCAAACCAATGTTGATCCATTATTATTGTGTTCATTCTTGTTACATTGATCTCTGAGTCCATACGTCAATGGTCTCTACAAGAAGCTCTCCCGAAGGAAGCAGATGAAGATGAAAAAGAAGGCCAACAAGAAGGGATCAATTGTGATCCATTACAAAGGTAAAGATGGCAAATCGAAAGTGTCAAATACTTAGACTTGTCGAATATGCAACATTGGCAGTCCAGACGTTCGGGACAGGTTACATTTTGTGTCTGTCAACCTACCTAGGCGAGGTGGCCCTAAATTGAAGGAGTCCCAAGTATATCCTGACCGATATGCTCGTCGATATCTCAAGCTACACTGTAAGTGGGTCGCTGCTGGGACAAATAACTTACTGTTTAAGAATGTTTCCAGTAACCGGTATGTACATGTGCAATTCAACATTATGAATATTATTATTATATTATAAAGGGGTTGACGCCCAGGATCAACATGTTGGACAGCTTCACCGAGATCTATATGGTGATGGCACGAGCACACCAACACCTTTGGAGATTTCCACAGCCATGAAAAAGGCCATTGAATCATTCTAGAATATTTAACAACATGAAACGATCATTGTCATATAAACTAAACAAATATATTAATTAATATATAGTTCGTTATCGAAACAGTGTTGCATTGCATTTCCCGGTTGCCCCCCGTCTTTTTTACCCAGAAGCTGTCACTCCAGGCAAAGACCCTGGGTTGGTGGAAGGCCGCCAAACTTGAACAACTCAAGGTGTTCCTGCAACACGAGCGGGACACAGGGCGCTTTTGTCCGACGTTTGCTGAGGGGCTGGACTAAAGGAGCCTAGCCCACTACTTGGAATTTCACACGTACATTTTGACCACAAAATTTGTATTGTGGATGAAATTAATTATAAATCAAGTACCAAAAATGGTGATCCCTCTATTTGTCAAATTATGGTTCATTCTCTAATTTATAATTGGCTTATATGCCATGAAATTTGTCAAACATTGCTCTATAACATTTGTTATGAAATGAACTATAGTGTTTATAACATTTGTTATGGGACAAACATTATCATTTATAACATTTGTTATAAGATCCCAGGTTCATATGCTGAATCTATAACATTTGTTATGAGACAAAGTTTCACTATTGTTTTATAACATGTGTCAAAAGATCCCAGATCATAAGCTGAGTTTATGACATTTGTTTGAGACAAATAACATATTTTTATGATTTATAACATTTGTTATAGGATTCCAGGTTCATATACTGAATTTATAACATTTGTTATAGAATTCAAACCCAAAAACCAATGATCCAAAATGTATGTGTGCCTTCCGGCAATTGAGACTGCAGGTTTGACCAAACCATTTCAGAACGAAAAAAACAGGAACTGATCATTGTTGGAGCGTGGTCCGGCCGTGGTCCGGCCGTGGTACGGCCGAACTTTGGCGTGGTAAGGGTATTCTTTGCCGTGGAACGGCTAAACTTTGCCGTGGTCCCAGGTACCCCCAAAATCGCCCAAAATGATAACAAAATGAACTTGGGTAACATGTTGTCAAATAAAAATATATATGAGTGCATATTGTGGAAATCATATCGTGCAATTGCAAGATGAGAAAGAAACTACGTAATACAACTTATAAACAGCACTAGTTTGCATGCAGCTCTTGGCATCTGATGATCTAAAATGTAATCCTGTCATCTTTGCGCTGATAGGGCTCATGTTGATATGCAGTCGGCACATCATTGATCCAAATTGCACAATCGCCTAACCACATGAAACATAAACTACTTTCATGAACAGTGGTGACATTGCAGTTTTTAAAGTGTCGTCTTTTTTTGTAGCCATGGACCCAGCTGCACAGTTCCTGGCCCATGCCAAAGCTCGTTCGCAGCGATTGATTCCAGAAGAAGTCCATCCAGCTTCGGTGCCTGGGAAGACGGCGCCAATGTCCAGAGGCACCAAATGACACATAGATTCAGATTTATATATGATTGCATATTTTGCATGCACACATCACATTCTAATATCGAAAAAAAGTGCATGAAATCAATATTGATCAATTAATATGGGTGTCCTGCGTGCATGAAATCTCACACAACAAATCAAATCATCAAGCACATATTCTACATTTAATGGTACGTGTTTGCATTTTTTTATTACTACCTGGTGGTTTGCCACCCCAAAAAAAAGGCGCCCACAAGTATTTATAAATTTATTCATAATGGCCTATTTCCTATAGTTTTCCTACATATTTGGTTGGTTCCTGATGTCTTTTTTTGGTGTTCCAAACCTATGTTTCATCGATCTTTATTTTATGATAAGTCATCCCGCATGCAGGCAAAAAAGTTGGAACAACGCCGGGGAGTCATGAGGAGATGCCAAGTCCAGCCACTACGGTCGCTGCAGATGATGCAGAAGCTGCTGAGATGGCTAGATTAAAGTATCAGGCTCAAAGAATGCAGACACCAGAAGAAAGGATTCGTAGGATGCCAGCAACACCAGCTTTGCCCCGACGGGTCCAATCTCAGGAGATCTTGCGTGCACAGTCTGTGGCATCAACTGCTTTGGACACACCAGCACCAGTTCAAGAGGCAACAGCTGCAAAGACATGCAAACAAACTAAGAAGATTGGCAAGACAAAGCCAGGGAAGAAAGGAAAGAAACCAGTCAAAAAAACGCGCAAGACCAAGACAGTAAAGAAACTCAGCAAAAGCAAGAAAGGCAAAGCAGCTACAGCAAAGAAGCCAACAGCAAAGAAGCCAACAGCACCACCAGCACCCGACACAAATGCAAATGTTGAGACCGTTCCAACATTGACACCTCACATGGCCGAACCTGTGTCTCCAGGTGCTGCAGCCCTTCCTTCCCCTGCTCAGTCTCCAGCAACAGATGCACGCCTTGCACATGCCATGACCCAGTTGTATGTGACTAGCCCAGATGCCCCGCCTGAGTCCTCTACTCCTCATGATGCCCTTGCACCCACAGAACTTGTCGAAGTGAAAGCTGAACATGATAAACCTGATGAGACGCAAGATGTGCCCAGAGCTGAACAAGATGCGTACAGCCCTCCACAAGATGCGTCCACCCCTCAACCTGAATCTGTGGCCAGTCTTTTGAACCGTGCCCAAACAACAGACCTCACTGCACTTCAGGCATTGGTGACTGAAAGTGTCAGGAGTGCAATTGCAAGCCCCAGTGAATCACATGGCAATGCACCACCAAACAACAATGCAGCAGCAGCACCAAGAGCAACAGCAGCATCAGCAAGCGATGCCACAGCAGTGGCTGATCTTCCGAGGGTGCGTACCCGCAACAAGGAGATGCACAATCGGCGCATGAGATTTTACCGAACTCTTGAGAGTCACTTGGATTAAAATTGTGTTAGTGCACAAACTCTCCAAGTATCGAATCATGCCAGCACAGCAAACCAGTGCGCACATATAAGATCAAGCAAATCATGTAGTACTTGTGTACACTAGTATACATATCGATTGATATATGCAAATTGCAAACGCCTGCGATTTAGATACTATAGATTCTATGGACGTCCAGTCCAGGTCCAAACTCACCTCCGGAGATTTTGAAGCTGGCTGAGAATGCTCGAAATGGATCAGGACTGACCAATCAAACTCAAAAACACTTATTACATTAGCAAAAAAAGACCTGATAGTACGATGATGGTACCAACATCACATGCATTTTCATATCTATCGATCTATAATGTACATGTAGACAAGTTGATCTAGGATGATGATGCAGTCTTGTGTCGCTTTCCTGTGGCTAAGCATTGCCGATTTAGGCAAACAAGAAAAAATGATTTATCCAACATCATGATATAACATAAAATCTTTAAAAAATGAATCACAATGTTTATGTTCCGGAATTCCTTTGATTATTTAATGCATAAGATCGAACACTTACACACTCGACTTGAATTGCAGGAGGAAAGAAAACTGACAAACTAGCTGTCTTATTTGAAGAATGGATGAAGTGCAATGAAGATTGGAGGAGCTCCAACTTTGTGGTGAGGATGAGAGAGACTACTGAGGAATCACAAAGAGGAGGTCGTCGTTGGATGACTCAGGCAGACATCCTAGCAAAGTACCAAAACGGCAGATCCTATGAAGATGCCAGGGATATTGCTCAGGAGATTGTGAACGGAAAGGAGTCTTGCCCACACATGAAGGTGCACCATATTCGACCTCATCCCAATTGCCCGACTCGCCAAGATATGCGGCTATTCTTGGTTTGGGACGAGGAATATGAGACCCACAAAAAAGACACTGTGGTAGAATCACTTTTCGACTGCAGTGATGGAGGTGATAAGAAAAAAGACAAGAAAACTGCAAAGAACAAAAGGAAACGTCAGTCGTCGTCATCTTCTTCTTCGAGTGATTCATCGAGCAGTAAGTCCAGCAGTTCATCACACCGTGGTCCTGGTCGTGGTCCTGGTCGAGGTCGCAAGAAGAATGGCAAGAAGGCTTCCAAGACTGTTGCCAAGAACAAGAATGGCAGCAAGGCTGGCAAGGCCAAGACAGTGAAGGCCTCTTCTGATGGTTCTGATGATGAGGTTGATGTGACCCCAGCAGGAACACCATCAGAACCAGGCAAAATGACAAAAGCTGAAGAGAGGAAACTGAAGAAGGATGCAGAGAAGAAACGAAAGCAGGAAGAGCGAGAGGCAGAGAGAGAGATCAAGCGGATCAAGGCTGAAGAGAAGAAACAAGAGACAAAGGAAAAGAACAAGAAGCGCAGTGGACTGAAGAAGGCAAGGAATTTCGATGTGTAAATGTTTTATTAATTAACATATATGTTTTGCAATTGCAAAATGCATCGTATAAACAAGAAATGTTGATTGTATTTGATTCTGTGATAGATCATCCTGACTGATGAGTCAAGTAACTCCATAAATATGGTTGCTTTCTCACTGCTAAATGCACTAGCACCAGAAGTTGAAGTGAAACTAATCAAAACCCTCTGAACACACCATGTAGGGGATTTTGTTTGCTTATCACACCTTGTCTCATATCAGGCTGTGACCATCTTGGATGCATGCATCTCTGACACTGTCCGACGAGAAGCAGCTGCAAACACCCTGTCATTTGGCTTGACTACAAGGCCACACATAACCTTCCTATGTAATATCTTCTGGTCCTTTAGTATGAAAAATGAGAACGATGGGATACATCCAATTTAATTACTTCCGAAATGTATTAATTCAGAAAAAATATCACCATTGTGGTAATTGAATGTAATTGATCCAGCCAAGTTGCACCCTTCGTGCCAGGAACGATCCCAATCTCAGAGCATCTCTTCTTGCAGAAGTACGTGCCCAAAGTGCATCCTTGAAGGCACTGCGGCTGCAACTTCAAGATGTTTTGGACAGAGATCAGGCCCCGGGATGTGGGTGTCAACATTTGATTCAAGTTGTGTTTTTTCAAATCTGTACGACACGAGCAATGTGTTTTTCAATGAGGTTTCGTCAAACCCTGAAACAGAAACACATGTCGATTGTGAATCGAAGATTAATCTGCTGAAGTTCAAATTATTTCAGACCCTTATTTGTGTTGCAATTAACCTGGTGATATTTATTTGCCTGAATTGTTTCCTTTGGTGAGTAAATTAATATATGTAACATGAATAATACATAAGTTATTTTTATGGATGCCGCAATAACAACTACACAATCTGATATTTATATGATTGGAAAGGTACATTGACAACATCTAAACCACAATTGCACCGAATATTCAGAAAATGAAAATTACAAATAATCTGAACTCAATTCAACTATATATATTATATTATATCTATAACGTTGTTATGATCAAAAAATACCAAGCACATCCTTTCCCGTGCAGGTGGATCAGATGGAAGCTTTGGCAGCCACTGCCAAAAAGAAAACTGATGAGTACAATGAGCGCAAGAAACTGATGCAGTAAGTAATCCCGGGTTTGAGCCTTATTTTGATGGCCTTTCGATGCCAGGTTACAATGGATTGAATCTGGATAGATGTCCTTGGATTCAGTGATGTGATCCATCATTGGTCGGTCATGCGCATTCATGCATGTATAAATTTTCGATTGGAAGGGACATACCAGAGCATCCATGAAATCTTTCTTGTTCCAAGTCCCACTGGGGTCAGCAGTAGACCCAGGGGCTGTCTATCTCCAGGTGTGAAAGTATGGCGCAATATGGCGCACTACCCCCTTTGCAATCTTTGGTAGTGCATATGCCTTAAACCTTCAGATGGGAAGCCACCCCGAAAATTAAAGAACATCATTCAGACTCTATTGTTGGTTGTATTTCTTATTCAAAACACCTTGCATTTATCATCAACAAAGATTGCATTCGTTCATTGGAATTTGATATCATAAATGGGGTGCAAATGGGTTGGAGGCCGGCTTATGTCTGATCAATTGACAAAGCATTGGGATAGCTGCCGCAAGCTTTGCTGAGATCATGTGTGTGTGACTTCACACATGCGTGCAAAAGAAAAAAAATGTGACTTGTTTGAGCTTGTGGTGTCCTAGTGATTGATTGAAACCGGGTAGCATGCATTATATATATATGATACCGTATGGTATTGTTTCCCCATGATGGCAATTTAGCATCATATCACATCAATCAGGCAATATAAGATATTAGAGTTGGTTAGTTGGTGATTCAGTGCAGTAATAATAATGATAATTATATTTGATATTGGATCGATAAAATATATCAATCTGATGTCCCCTCCGCAGGTGATGGTCAAGCATGGGTTGCCCAAGGTGCAATTGAAGATGTGTCGTCGGCTGTTCCTTGGCTGACAAGCCGGTGCATTTTTACGGAGAGATCATATGATTATTGGATTCGGTACTGCAAAAATATGATGAGCACTAGCCGATCGACAAATTAACCCAACAGATTTTGAGGTGTTAAAATCTTATATGTGGTGGCTTTTTGTGATAGCTTAGGTTTCCAGTATCACGAGGGCCGTGAGGAATGTCCGGAATCACGTGGCAGTTCCTTGTCTCCCATTAGCTAGTTGACTGATGGCAGGTATAGGTATATTTCTTACAACAAAACCATGGATATATAGTGTACAACATATTATATAATTTTACTCATTTGAGTAGCTTGTTTCTGAAAAAAAACATATTATGTTCAACTTGGAAACTTGAAGCCTATCTCCCGAGGAATCGGGTACTTCAGCAGCTCATCCATGGAGCCGTCGCATGGGTAATTACTCTGGTCGCAACACCACCCGTGACTTTTGGAGATTTTGCAGAATCCCAGTGGTTTCTCGCTGGGAACAATCATGAACAAACTATTTTATATTTTTTGTTGGGATGTCTTTGGCGACATTAACAGATGGAGGTATGGTTGGTTCCCATCACATGTGAATGCATGCAAACACATATTGCAATTCAGGACTTATTATATGAAATCAAAAATAGTCCAGTAATTTGTTGATTGATGATTGTGTTGATGGTTTTGTTAACTTAGGCAAGTGCAAAGGTCAAAGCGCCTCTGAAGTGCCAGAAAAATCGAAAGGGATATGAGATACATGATATCGAAATTCTGGATCCTGTATCAATTGTGCGATATTTGTTCAACGAAATTGGCTTGACCATCAGTGAAGAGACTGTAACACAATATTGGGCTCACTATCGTGAAGAAGTCCAAGCTGCTTGGGCCATCAGTCATCCAGCCAAATCAAACAGCATTCCGATTGGTCTGTATGGAGATGCTTGTAAAATACGACAAGGTGAGAAAATGATTGGATTCTTCATGAATCTACCATTGTTCCGACCCAAGAGCATCAGATGTTCTCGGTATTTACTATGTGCAGTCCAAGAAGAACTTATGTACAAAAGGATCACCATGGATACGATCTGGCGCTACATTGTGTGGCGGGTCAACCTTCTTCTTGATGGCAAGTATCCAGAGACAGACATCAATGGAGACTTGCTTCAGGGTCCTGAGTTGCACTGTGCAGGTCAGGAAATCGTTCCTGGCAAAACCTTTGCCCTTTCGGAACTACGTGGAGACTGGGTGTGGTTCAAAGATTGTTTTTCTTTCAAATCGTCATGGAAAGGAGGTACAAAGTATCCTGTGTGTTTCAGATGCCAAGCTCGTGCAATTGAGCCGTACTTGTACTACAAAGTGCAAAGGGATTCAGCTGTATGGACAACTGAATATGATCTGGCCGGGTTCTTGGTGGATCAAATGCCACAACAACCAAGTTACTGAGTTATAATTCATACTTTTGTTTTTTGTTTTTAAAACTAATCCTTCTGGGAAGACTGGGTTAGTGCCTAACACTTGAACAACATAGCAAACAATTGATTCCCAGTATTCCCCAAAGATGTAAAATGAATGATCAATTCTTTGGGTGTGATCTTAGGTCCGCTCATTGCTCTCAGAGGATTTCACCCGGAAGTCCTCAAGTGGTGCAGTATGCATGTGGTAAATCTGGGTTTGCTATATGGATCGAATGCCAGCCTTATGCCTCTTGTCTTTGAACTGTTTTGAGACATGTATCAACAAAATGATTTTGAGATATATCAATTCTAAACAATTTATAGTTGATTATGTAGATCTATAGATCGAATTCGAACAATTTTGATTGAAATATAGTTAGTTTGCATAATATATTATAAATTCGATAATATAATTTATGATTGACTTATTATTGTGCATACCCAGCATATCTCGCGCCAAGGGTCATGCTGTGCGACGACAAATTCTTTGAAGGTGCAACCTTCAAAGCGCAACTGGAGAATGCATATGATGATTTCAGAGCCTTTCTACGCTCCCGGAAAATCAACTGCTCACAGAAGATGTTCACCCCGAAACTTGCTACTTGGAATTAAAGCCATGTGTTTTCCCTACAACCACAACAGCAAACCAGATCCAGTAAAATTGAAATGATGCACCATATATGATAATTCATGCATAGTTAATGTCTGTGCTGACGAGGTGGTGAAAAAGGGTGGCCAACTGTATATGACTGGCAAAGCCTACAACAATCGATGCATTGCTGAGTGGCTCCACAATGTCACAGAACGGCATTGGAGGCAATCATCTGACCCAAGGGCGCCATTGGCTCACCTACTCATGAGCCTTTGCCCGTTCAAATTTTAGAACTTAAATTTTGTTCACCAAACAATTTTCGTGTGTTGTTCTGGCCTAATTTCTGGCTTGCTATTTTATGTACGATGTTTGTTTGCCATGATTTTCCAACAAAGGAATGGTATCACACGATATTTCGGAATTATGGAGCGATGTCCTCGTTTTTTGTCCCTGGCATTGCATTATTTGATTTGCGTGAGCTAGCATGTGATTAGTGTGTAGTCTTCCAAACATGCTTACAGCATTTGTAGCATAGAACACTTTCAGGAGTGCCTCATCTTTTCATTTCCCTGCTCTACTGCCTAGGTCCCCACAACAGGCGACAGCTCTTGACGAGGCTGGCATGACTTACATAGATGCTCATCTCAAACTTGCCCGGATGTCCTTTGCGAAACTCTGCAACAATTATATATGTTTGATTGATTTTTCTGTGCAGAAATTTGGAAGCATTTGTTAAGGGATATAATTTGCAGCAGTTATAGCAATGCAGTACTGCAATTATATGTTGCATATTTTTGTTTCATGCTCAGGATGGGGAAGGCACATTTCATCTTGCGTCCGAAGCTGCATGTGCCACGGCTGCAAACCATAGAAATCATTACCGTTAATCCAGAGAACTGAAATGTTGATTCATATTTTTTACTGGTGCACATCCATGCACATAAAATATTAAATGTGTTGTATGTATCATTCATTAACCACCATCAATGTGATGCAATCTACCAGGGTTGTAGTACATCATGTTTGTTTGTTTTTTTGTTGCGTCAACTTGAGCCACCATGCTGTCTCTTGAGGCCCTGGGTCATATCCTGAAAACTGCCAGGGAACACCGAACCTTGTGTTGAATTTATCATGTAGTGTTTGATGTCAACAATAATTTGGAGTACTCTCGAAGTAGCGATTCATTGCATTCATGATGCATGTTGTTTTTTTACTTGGTTAATGCTTTACCATTTAACTTGGGGAAAAGAGAAAACTTTGCCCTGACCACGCTGACCAAAATTGTCAAAGTAGCAGATCAAACCAAGAATTTAACACTGCAGTTTGCATCAAAAATCATTTTGGTATATAGCATTTCGTGATGTGATGTTTTTTTGTTTTTTGTTGTTGTTGTTGCTTGTGTTGTACGGTGGTACGTGATGCATCATCTGCAAACTAAGGTGAAAACCCAAGGTATACCCACTGTTTCCATGACGAGGATGCCATGATGTGGTTGAAGCGTTTCTTAGATCAATTTGGGACACACATACACACACACACTGACATCTGAGTTGGTAGCACTGTGTCAACTGCATGGTTTGTTTTTTTTTGTTTTGTTTTACCTTTTCATTTTTTTGGTTATAGTGTGTTTGAGCTATCAATCAATGATTGTTGAGGTATCACTTTGAATGGACATCAAAATCCTGCCAGACAACGTACTTGGTGCTTACGGCTGTCGAGACTGAGGACTGATATGTGGGTCACGACATTTGTTGAATTACACATGTGTGCATCACGCATGCATTGACACTAGATAGATCGAAGTTTGCCAAACAAATGGTAATTTATGTCAGTTTTTTTCTACTTTGACTGGTATTTCAAAGTGTTGCAACTTTGAAAGGATATGATTCTCAAACAACATTATTTATTTGTTTGAGACGCAGAGGATGCTTTCCATGAAATGGAAGATCAAGAAGTACCTTGGATGAAATCTAAAACGATGGCTCTGATCAGTTTAGCTATGTGGCCATGCCGCCCCTACCAAGGCTGAACCGTTCTTCACGCAACCGCGCATGAGAGAGAGAATAAAAAGAAACATCCTGTGGAGGGTGTGGAATTCAGAACCACCTACCAGGGAAAAAACAATCTTTCAAATTCTTCTGAGTATTGTTGTACTTTGGTTTGCCATATCATTATGATTTATCATGTTTGAGTTAGATTTTTGATAAGATTGAGATTGAGCGTGGTCAGCGTGGTCAGGCCGTGGTCAGGGGGGTAGTGGCAAAGTTTCGTCTTTAACCCAAAGGGGTGGCAAAGTATCGTCTTAAGACCTTCTGGGTATATACGGATAATACATTTTGTAGTACAGCTCCCGCGTTCATGCATGTTCATCAAGTCTTCACTGCAGGTGGCTTCAAGAGGTTTTGGGTCGCGCCGGAGCCTGTAGTACGCCTTGTGGTAATCTCTCACTGTTGCATTGGTCAACTCGCGTAGCTCCTGTAGAGCTGTTCTGAATGCTCGATGACTCCATTTAAGCAAACATCCAATACAGGGAGTTCTCTTTGTGAATAGATTCACTGTGTTGGTGTATATATATATTATATATATACGTGATATATGAATACGGGTATATCATAATATATTATCATGTATATACATCCAATATCATCCAATATGTGCACATATGCCATTCCAGATTTTTTTGTACAGCCACCACGAGATGACCACGGAAGTCTCTGCATGTCGCGTCGCGCTCCTTGAGGCGTCCACCTGTCTCACTTTTGTATCCACACTTGCCAGGAAATGCCGCGTGACGCATCGCCCGGTCACACATGTCTCCACCTTCGTTCTCCCTGCACGACGGTTTTTTTAGGTCAACATGGTCAACTTCCATCTGTGCATGATCATCTATGCACAGTTTGTCGATACTGATGCCACCTCCCTTCCATCACCTTTTATATTCCATCCATTTCCGTGAGCATCTCGAACCGTGCAAAGGGGAAACAACATGTGGAACATGTGCAAACCAAAAAAAAAATGTAAGGGCTGTGTCGCGCACGAAGCTTGCATCTCACAGTAGACCACTCCAGCATCAACTCCCTGCCCAGGGACCACACCCAGAAAGGAAAAACCATGAAACAACATGAAACAACACCATGACAAAAAACATCAAAAAACTATGTCGATTGGTTTCCGTTCAGAGCTGAAATTAGGAGTCTTGGTGACTTGAATGGAATTGCTACAGTCAACAGCTTGCAGACCTCTCCGGTGATGTGGTGCACCTCTGTCACAAAACCACTGTCCTCCATGGCGGCACCATGCGGCACCAGTCATCGAGGAGTTAAACTGTGGTGTTTGCCAAAGTTCAACTGTTGGTCCAGTTGGTCCAGTTGGTCCTTGCGCTTTTCTATTGCAGATAATTACTGTAGATGTTGCAGATGCTGCAGATGTATGTTGCGCAAATACCCTAAATACCCCTCCTGGCCTTCAGAGTGGGGAACAGCACGTGATCCAAATACACTGGCAGCAAGCGAAGGAAGCCTTCTGCACCCGCAGTGTCCACTGTGTAGCACGTGTGATCCTGAGCGCAGAAACATAGTTCGATCATGTTTCATCATGCCCTCATTATATATATAATATATATATTTATTTATTTATATTTATATATATATATACACATTCTTCCATACGATTCTCTCACATTGCATCAGCTTCCAATATGGGAGAATGTCTTGCTGTATCTCGCCAGGCAGCCGTTGATGTCCAGGCATTCGTTCCCTGTGCCAAACAGCGATTGGCCAAGACGTCCAACACGCCTAGTGAGAAAGAGACGAAAGAGAATGAAACGCTGCACCAAAGCGATGGAACATGATGGAACCCACTGTGAGCAACATCTGCAGGAACAACGATACTTATCGACACTTCACGTTACGACGTTACGATAGCTGATAGCTAAACCACTCCAGTCTCACGTTGCTCATCTTTACCAATCTTAACTCCATAGATCTCGCCACAAAAAAGGCCTTTGAATGGATATTGCTCGCTTCCCAGGAAAATCAAATGCTCCAAGGTGTGCGGACATCCGAAGTCATCAAAGCATTCCTGAGCTCTGTCAGCAGGACTGTCAGCAGGACTGTCAGCAGGACTGTCAGCATGACAATATGTGACAATGATTCAATGGCAATATATATTGTACATCATTGTCAATGTGACAATCTGGATACATGGACTCAACATCCAGTGATATCCAGTGCTTTAGCTCAGCCTCAAGAGATCTCAAGATGCAATGCAAATCAACTTGGACACCCGGTACATTCGACTCTGTGCCCAGGGTCTGTGTGCAATGCAAAGTAACCATGAACAGTTGGCGACTTCACCTGCCATGAACTCCACTGGACTCCACGACAAAAAGCTCCTGTGAAAATCTGTGTCCAGTCTCCTGCCTGAAAAGAAAACAAAGATGGATGACTTACAGTCATCTTGGGACAATTCATACATAGTCACATATCATGTGTCGGGGTATATGAATAATATCATCAATATAGTGGATAAATTATGCCTATTCACCCTCAACATGTTGATAAAACATGAAGTTCCTGCCTGTGCAGCAACTACTCGAAGTCCCGACTCTGCGCACCGGTACAATGACACAGGTACCTTGCTGAAAATGTCTGCTTCCCACAGAAGAAAGAGAGGACAAGAAAAGAAATTTGCATACATATGTAGAAATATATAGATACTTGGTACATACATATAGATAGAGAGCATGATGTAGTGCATGATATACATTGATATACATTATATACATAGTAGTGTACATATACATATACATATATATATATGTGATATGATATGATATGATATGATATGGTATGGTATGGTATGGTATGATATGATATGATATGATATGTCTGTGTAATTATGTATGTATCTTGTGTAATATATGTATCCAATGCCTGAAAACTTTGAGCCACAAAAATCACATGTGCAAACAGCTGCAGAGAAGTAGGATGCAGGATGCAGGATGCAGAGGTACCTCTTCATAGACGAAGTGAAACTGTTTCCGAAAGGTGCCAACCTGACAGGACAGGGAGAATCTGTGAGAATCTGTGATTTGAAGAGATTCGTTCGTACTCTGCCACACTGGGCACATGACGCTTTCAGGCACTTCCATGTGTAGCGCGGCTTTCAGCAAGAATTATATTCCAACATATTCCAACAATGGCCTAGACTGGTTTGAATTCTAGCTCTGTGAAGACATGGTTGAAGCTGACAGGCTTCAAGATGCACGATGATTTGCATTTCAAGAGTCTGTCCAAGAGCCGATTGGAGGGGCGCTTGATTGCGCTTGGGTGAGTGTTATGTAATGGCTTCAGCAATGACCTTTGAGATTTTGAGCTCATCCCCATGTCTATATTCCTTGAAGAGAGACAGCCAAGGGGTATATGGGACGAGGTCACACATGTATCACATGTTCACACGTTCAAGTTTTGGTGCCATGAGAAAATTGAATCATGTCGGCTATCCGAAGATATGAGGATCAGGTCCAGCTCGCATTGCCAGCGAGCACCTGCTAGTTTTGTTTGATCCGTTTGATCCGTTTTTTGTCGTCAGTGCTAGTCACTAGTCTCGGCATGCTCGGCATCACTCACTCCTGTCCACCGTCAAAGATTGAGTGAAATTTGAGACTCGTGACTGCACAATCAGAAGATTGGGATTACAGGGGCAGTGCCTCTCTGCAGATCAAGTATGCTCAAGTCGTGCTGACATTTTGATATTGCCGCCAAACTGAACTTCCTGAATGAACGGACATCAGAAGAAATCTCTCCTGAAACGGGGAGCTCCTTCGGACTTGCGGGCGTCCTCGCAATGCAACATGCAGAACGAAAGTGGAGAGAAGCAAGCCAGAATAGCAACGAATAGTTAAAACAAAAACCGCGAGAGTCCCAAACATCCAGGGTAAACGTGAAACAACGTAAAGTTCTGGAGTGGAAAGTTGCGAGGCCATTGACAGAACTTGTCCGTTGTCTTGACTATTCTTGACTTGCCCATCTGAATTTGAACCATTCGAATCGCTGAAAACTGCTGAAACTTCCAGGCCTCAGCGCGGCTTCAGTGAGCTCTGTCACCGTTACTGCGCGAAGCTGCCGCTCAGCGAGGCCTTCGAAAACGACAACTCACGTTGTCGCGGGCTTCGAGCCGAAGGACCCAGTGGGTCCATGTCCAGGTTTGAGTGCGCTAAGGAAAAGACACAGAAAATCATTTGGAGAATTGTGAAGATACTTAAAAGTAAAAGAATAACAGCGGAATGAATCCGAATGACAAATAATGACAAATGCATTCGGTCCTACATTCCGAAACCAGTTGATGCCTTGGCAGCCTTAGCATCCATTTACGCCCCGCCCCCAAGCCTTGCAAGAGAATCTCAAGAGCTTCGAAGTTGTGCTCTCTGAAACCTGCGACAGACGGCAGACTGCAGCGACTCTCCTATGGCGTGCAGTTGGCATCGCAGCCTGGTTCAGGGGTATGAATCACCTCAGATGATTGACATTAACCACGCCGCGGCAAAGTGCGTCGAAACATGTAGAATGATGTAGAATGTAGAAAATTCAATGTGCGGGGCCCCTCGGCAAACTATCGAATGGAATGTAGAAAAATGATGGCCGAGGGGCGATGATGGACCCACCCCGAGGATCGACCAAAGATAGAAGCGTCTCAGCAATAAAGGAGGAGTCCAGGATTTGCGTGTCGTTCGCGAAGCTGTCCTTAAAGATTTCTCAAAGCATTTCGATGCCATAACAACAGGACAGTCTCAGGCAAGTTGCTCTTACAATGCTACAGGACGCGACAGGGTGGAAAATCCTGATGCCTGGCCCTTGGGCAATCAATGTTTTTTCGTGTTGAATTCAGAGTCTGGAGTCTGGACAAACGTGTTGCACATTTCAATGCAATGACACACCTGCCACTCTCTTCAGCAAAGCATCGCAAAGCACATTTGTGAAACCATTTTGCGAAAGCACCTGCCACACTGGCAGGTGAGAGTGCGACAGCTCAATGTTCTCATCATCGGGCTAAAGTCCATGGAAAAAATTAATCAGGATTCAAAGAATGGATCAAGATTCAAGATAGACAACAACGATTCTCAAGGTGTACAATTAAATATATATATATATAATTATATATATATATATTAGATTAAATTTATTTAAAGATATTTAAAGCTGTTTTGTTTTCTGATTTTGACCTTCTGCATGTTGGGGCTCAGGTCAGTGTGAGGAGCACGGAACCTCTGGCGAAATCAAAATCATCTGGAGGCAGTTGGCCGAATCAAAGCGATAAGATGCGCACCAGCGATATGGGCTCTGAGGTATCACAGCAGGAACTTCAGCCTTCGTTGCCATCTTAATCTCATCATGGAATACCAGCAGCACATAGTGACATTTGATTCTGGATCACTGGATCATATATATATATATACATATATATATATACATATATATATCTATCTATCTATCTATCTATTTATGTATTTATTTATTTATATCAATATCCGTCAGTGGAAGTCGCATTTCATGGGCATCACACTGCATTTCGCAGCATTTCGCAGCTACGGCTCGCTGCCTCCACAGTTTTTCGTTGGGGCAATCTTGCCAAGCCGGAAGCCAAGCCCGAAAGACCTCGCTGGATCTGTTCGCCACAAATTACATGCAGCGCAGCATGGAGTGATGCACATCGGCAAAATTAAGCCCAGGCACCAAGTGCCCAGTTTCGTGCTGTTGGACCTCACAAGTGCTACAAATGTAGGGCTCGTCAATCCTCCAATGTGAAACTGCTATAAACTGCTCAAAGCGTGCACTCCGCCACTGGCGATATCTGGCCATGCTATCTTCCAAAGGTTTCACAGTTCGAATGCAACCACCCCATGTTGTCATCATTTCCATTCTTCGCCTTCCATGCCCAAATTCATCAAAATTCATCAAAATTCATCAAAATTCTAGATTCTACATGATTCTACATATTTTACCATCTGCTTCAAGCACCCCATGGCGACCTTCGGAGGCTTCAGCAGCTCCGGGCAGATCGGGACCCAGTGACGCGGACGACGCAGACGCCGCAGACGATGCCTGAGGTCGGAGCCGGACACGAGGCCATCGACGTTCTGCCGCTCTACTTGGGACATCTTGGGACATCTTGGGACATCTTGGGACATCTTGGAACCGGTTGGAACCGGTTGGAACCGGGTTCTGACAAATTCTTGACTATCTCGATTCAACATGATTCAATCCTAGAATATCCTAGATATCTCGCTGGAAAATGAACATAATTTCAATTGTGCAACATATTTCAACTTTTAGCCCCGCGATTGTGGCAAAGGCCGAGAAGCTAATTCTTCCATAATTCTGCAGTAGCAATGCCATGGACACTTTGCCCAGAAAATGTCTTCAATTGACTTGGCGCAAGAACAACTTCCAAAAAACAAAGAAACCGCCAGCCACACTGCAGAAATATCTGCAGGCATATCTGCAGGCCACGGTACAGCAGCATCCGCAGCAGGCAGATCAGCCGTCACCGCAGCATCCGCAGCATCCGCAGCATCCGCAGCTTCGTTGGTCGCTGCCACCAGCGGTGCCGGGGCTGCCTGGGCTGCCTGCACTGGCTCCGGAAGATCTGGCAGCTCTGGCACTTCCCCGCGAGCTTTGGCTCGAAGCACTTCACACACGTTCCTCACAACTGAAAGGTGTAAAAAGGATTAAAAAAGTGTAAAAAGTCAAAAATGGAACTTTGAGAGTATTTGAAAGCTTCAATTTATGGGGAACGTTCGACTGGATCCCATTGACCTGACCTGGAGAAGCTACTGGAGGAACCTCCCGAGTTTCATACATCCATTGTCGAACAAATCAAAATGCGAACCCTCAGCATGTTTGACATCCACGCAACTCTTCAAGCCACCACTCAGCCGCAACTTGAACTGCATCTTTTTTTCAAGCTCACGGTGTGTCTTTGGAAAATGCCCACAGGCACTTTCACTGAGATGGGCACAGACCCACAAAAAAAACTACAGACTGACCACTGCCACTTTCTCGCCGTGGCAAGTCGCTGCAGGTTACTCTGGCGCCTTGAGCAGCTCGCAGGTTGACGTTGGGCTTTGCTTCCTGTCAGGACACTGCGAACTACACCCCCTGAACAATGATGGCATCGGCCAGGGAGAATGTGTTGTGCTATGCGGAAAGATCTGTTCGGTTGCATCATACCAGTAATGCAAGACAAAAATAGGTAATAAACCGATATGTGTATGGTATACATATAGATAGGTAGATAGATAGATAGATAGGCAGATAGGCAGGTAGATAGGCAGGTAGATAGGTAGGTAGATAGGTAGGTAGATAATCAGGTAGATAGATAGGTAGGTAGATAGGTAGATAGATAGATAGGTAGATAGATAGGTAGATAGATAGATAGGTAGATAGGTAGATAGGTAGAAAGGTAGATAGATAGATAGATAGATTCATAGATTCATAGATAGATAGATAGATAGATAGATAGATACATAGATACATAGATACATAGATAGATAGTAATAGATAGATAGATAGATAGATAGATAGGTAGATAGGTAGATAGATAGATAGATAGGTAGATAGGTAGATAAGATAAGATAAGATAAGATAAGAGAAGAGAAGAGAAGAGAAGAGAAGACAAGATAAGATAAGATAAGATTAGGATAAGATAAGATAGATAGATAGATAGATGGATGGATAGATAGATAGATAGATAGACAGATAGATAAACAGACAGACAGATAGATAGGTAGATAGATAGATAGATTAGGTAGGTAGATAGGTAGATAAGATAGATAGGCAGATTGATTGATAGATTGATCGATAGATTGATTGATTGATACATTGATCTAGAATGTCTGATTAATGATGTATGATACTGCATGATTCATGATAGATATATGGAATTGCAATCCAAAATGGCTCAAACTGCCCAACTTTCTCACCGTGGCACCTGCTTAGCGCTGGATGAATTGCATGGAGCTGATGGCACCCAGGAAGAAGACGGTCGGAACCACCAAGGCATGGACTGCCAGCCACCTGCACTGGATGGGTTCTCCATTGACCCGATGACTTACCATTCTCTGATAAGATATCAAAAAAGCATCCCAAAAAAAAAACTGTTGCCTCGAGTTTACCGCATTGACTATGGGCATGTAGCATTGCGCTTTAATATGCTTTAATGCTCTGAAAAAACAAACTGCAAAATGCCAACGATTCGTGACTCGTGTCAGTGAAGGCCATTGGTCAACCACCATCAACCACGGTCAGCCGCCTGAAGGTGAAAATCGGATAGGCCACAGGAGTCCTCGCCACTGCTGCTGGCGGCTGGTTCTCTGCCCGGCGCATCATGCTGCTGCCCCGGGCTGCACCTGCTGCTCCCATCATGGCAGCGGCATAGCCCACGCTGGCACCCAAGGCCAAAGCAAAGCCACTGGAGGTCTCGGTCTCGGCCTCAACGCGCTGAAACTCGGCAGCGCTGTGCACGGCGGATCGAGGCTGCGTATGCGGCGCCGGCTGGACGAAGGCACAGGCGGTGAGCGCAGAAGCCAAGAAGAGCAACACACGCATGGCGGGCGATGAAGCGAGGCGACGAATCCACGATCGAGACAGCTCCCAAGCTGCACAATGGCGACAATTCTGGAGCCAAATCACCAAAACGAATCCCTTTAAGACTCAAATGGTGTCCTGACCGGAGCCATGGTAAGCACCCATGGTCACTCTCCAGTGCAGCTTGTGGAATATGGCCATCCTTTGCGCCTCCATTCCCACAGTTGGAGGTGAGGCATGTTGCTATGATGCTACAGATGTTGCTATGGATGCTATGGAGATTGCGATAACTGTTTAATGCATATTTATATATACATATGTGTAGATAATATATTGTAATAAATTTATATATGTCTATGCTCGCGTGTGTGTGTGTATATTCATCTATCCATCCATCCATCCATCTATCCATCCATCGATCTATATATATATATAAACATAATTATACAAGTCCGTGAGTCCTGTTAATTACGGCTGGTTTTTTTTGGTGAGCGGGCCAGGGGGGTAGTGAACCAAAACCCATGTTTATTTACCCATATGAGCTGTTCAGGCTTATCACTGACCACCAGCAAGTTTTGCACATACACAGGGAGCGTTAATATGGACATATCCTCAAGGTCTTATGTCAAAACATTTCCCATATCAGCGCGGCGTGGTGGTGATAGGCAAAAACACGCCACCAACTCAAACCAGGAGGAAATTGCCAAACAATGCACAAGTTCGTCTTTTGTCCTTCACTGCCACTAACAGTGAGAGGAATCTTAATTGGCCAAGTATTTGTCGTCATGGCTGGGCCGGTGCATTTGAGAATTCCCAAAAAAAATGCACAGACAAAACAAACAAACTTGACCAAAAGGGATGTGGTGAGCGTTCTGGTGAGCGTTCTGGTGAGCATTCTACCAAAATGATGACCATAACCCCACTGGTGGTCATCATTTTGGAATGATGACCATGGTCGTCATATGATGACCATAAGATGACCACCAGAACGACCATGGTCATCATTTTAAAATGATGACTACGTGGTCATCATATGGTCATCATTTTACACCTGTTTTCGACACTTTGATGACCATGGGTTTACCCGCTTAGGCAAAGAACGACCATGGTCATCATCCAAAACACCCGGTGGTGGGCGACAGTAGTTTGGAGAATGACCACCAAATGATGACCACCAAATGATGACCACCAAAAATGACGACCATGAATGATGGCCACCACGATCAAAAAAATCAACCAAGAAAAAAACACACCAAAAACAGGCATCAAATGTCGAAGCAGCAGCAATGAAGCATTCCCAAGAGAAAAAAATGCCGCCCTTTCTATCTATCAACATAAGAGCGGGTGATGTCCAAACTTGCTCACAAGTGCAGTAAATAAAATGTTTGGGATGTTAAGGGTGCCTATGACGCCTATAAAATGAAAGGAAGGCCCAAGAACCCCTAAGAGGCAGAGATCAGATGTTTTTGTTGTTCGTTCTTGCGTTTTAGCGGCGCTGGGGCCAAAACATATGTGCAGGATGCACTGAACAGAAATTGGTGAGCATAAATTTGGCCATTAAAAATAAAACAAGGTTTGAAATTGACCATTAGGCCCCTTATGTTTTGGCAAAGTTATTAACACACCTCACGGACTTCTATAAACATAATTAAACATATATCATATCGAATCATATTTATTTAATATTTATCAAGTTATATGATTTGATATGCAGATCTTCGATTAAAATTCCCCTCCAAGTGTCTCAGCCCGATGGAAGACTGCGCCAAACTCCGACTCCGTCAGGCCGCCGTACGGCTGGTCCGAGCAGCCATGATTCGCCACCTCAACGGAGCCAAGCTGATCGGTCGCGGCAACGGTTGTTGTGTAGCATGGTGTAGCTATTGTAGCTGGGGTATCTTGGAGTCTGGCCATGGCAAGTGCTGTTTAGGGCTGTCGTACTTTATCAAATACATTCAAACATTACATTAGAAGGGAGAGAGAGAGTAGCATGGTTTGATGTGTTTTGGCTCGTGCCGCTTCCAACAAAATCCAGCAGTTTCTCTTGACGTTCCCGGCCGCTCCTCGCTGCCAGCTCGAATCAAATCCACCAAACCATCCTCGTGGCCAGGAACACTGTCTGTACCTGAAATCAGCTGAAGTGTGGGTAGCTGTGCCGCGATCTCAGACCGATCTGATCCATCTGGTCACTTCCGTGTCTCTCTATCAGCCAATGCTTGCGGAGTCATCAAACCAGTGATTCAAATTTGGTTTCAGCCAGCGAGAATATTCCACATTCAGCCAGCAGACACAAAAAGAAGGTTGCTCTCGCATCAAATTTCTGCAAAAGCTCCTCACGACACAGGGCCAGCTGAATTGCAATCAATTTTGAGAAATGTCAATACGTAGAAACCTGAGGAGACATGTCAATAACCAAAGTCACGAGATCAAGGCAACCGCTGGCCAATCTCTGGCATCCAGTCCCAACCTTCAAAAAGCAGCACATCTTGTTGCCCCCACATCCCACCTATTCCCACCTTCTCAAATCTCCCACCTTGATTTCGCACAACATGGACGTCTCTCCACGACAGGGCGCGTCATCCAAGGTTAAGGCCACCAACCCGCTGCATCCAGGAAACTCGCCTTGAGACACCAACTCAGCTCCCATTTTGACCTCACCTGGTCCTGCTCCTGAACCATTATCCTTGATCTCAACATGATCTCAACTGAGTAACTGGTTCAGGATGGTTCAGGATGGTTCAGGATGGCTAGCTGAACCTTCCTTGGCATCCTGGGCGGCAGAATGTCTCACAACTGTCAGGACCCTGAGCCAGCCTGCATCGTAGAAGCACAGGGCCTTGGGATCCAAGGCCTCCAAAGCGCATCACACTGTGAAAGATTCGAAAATTACAATGGTTGATGATGTTGATGCAATATTTACAGTGAGGCATTGAGATTCGAAAAGTTGCAGCGCCCCAACTTTTCATCGTTTACACATTTGTCACAAGCACAGTCCAAGCTGTGTCTGACCTGTGCCAGCTGTCGCGAGTTCAGCGAGGACAAAGATGTAGCCGCGCGGACCACTGCTTTGTTCAATTGCGACATCAGTTTCCCCTGCTGTGTGTCCTGAGAACGGCGAACAAAGCCCAAGAAACCAATTTACAAACCTCCAGGATCAGAAAACTACCTCCCAGGTATCAGGTGAAAGTATTCCAAATGTCTTCAAAGAACTCTCGGCTTGTGAGTAGGGCGGACTACTGATCTGCTGATCTACTCTAGTTTAACCGGAATTGAATGACTGGTGTGAAATCTGCAAAGATTGCCAAGGATTTCTCAGTCGAAAACTGCGGTGCCTCTGCCCTTCCCTTAGACACCAAGGCTCAGCTTTGCCCCTGAGTTCCTGCCAATCCTGCGAGAGGGCCTAACGGAACATGCAAGATGCGAGAAGTTTTACTGCGAGGTTTTGGGGGTCTGGGGGTCGGGATGGTTTCAGGGGCTTCAGGGGCTTCAGCTTCAGGGGCCATTTCTCGCCTGGGCCTTGGCAGAGAGCTGCAAGCGTCGGTCCGCCGCAGCGACCTCAGGGTGCAATTCGGAAACGGCAAACGGCTTGGCCGTTTCAAATGATTCAAATGTAGCGTTGACGAAAACTAATAGACATTAATATGACATTAATATGACATTGATATGACATTCATAGACTCTATGACTGTTGCATACTGCTGCCTTTCCTATCCGACCTATCCCTTCCTCGCCTTCTCGGAAATCGTCTCGGAGATCTGCATGCGCTGCTCCGCGGCTGATGCGGCTTCCGACAGACCCAGGCGCTGGTCGACCATGGCCAGGGCCTCAACTTCCGTTTCACAGCGGAGATTTTGCGCCAGCAAAAACAGCCTCAGCCACTTCACCTTCAAAGATGTAGAATGATCAGAACACACTTCAAAAATCTTCAAAACAGGTCAAACGAAAGACCTCGGAGCCCTTGGCAAAGATTTTGGCCCCCTGGCTACCTCAGTCAATCCAACATCTTGAGAATGTCTCCCAAGGTTGCCTTACATGAGGTCAAATGGACAACAATGACACAGTGCCAACGGCACATAAACGGATATAGAAGAGTATAGAAGAGTATAGAATAGTAAATATAACTACTAGCATATGGAGGTGCCTAAAACATGGCGTGGCACACCACATCATCCGAAATTGGAACATTTTAGTATTGAAAGCCATGGTTTTGCGGATCCCCCATTTCAAGAAACCCCATGGAACTCCCAAAAATGGGTGATAACAGTGATCTGCACAGTGTGCACACCACGCTGCCAACACTCTGCGTAGTCGAGTCCACGGCGCCCTGCAAGGCACGTAGCCAGCGTCTGCCACGCACCACCTGGACACAGGAGATCAGTCACTGATGGTACAGGGTACCCTCTGGTAATCACCATTTTTAATGGGTAAATCCACTATAAATGTGGTATTTTCAATAGCTATGTTAAATTACCAGAGAGTACCAATTGTTTTTGGGCTTCATCTGATTTCATCTGCTCCAGTTCTCACGGTCTTGCCATGTCTTGCCTGCTTGGCACTGGCCGCGGCAATATGCATGCCATAGCCACTGGACCTATCAGAAGTCTTCAAAAAGGCCGAAAATGTTGGCCAAGGGACCCTTTTGATCCCTTTTGTAGGTTCAGTCTCCAGGCGACGCAGCGCGCGTTGCGTAGGACTCAAGGCTCCATCACAGAACCCCCTTGCGAATCCCTCTGTGACCGTTTTGTCAACAAATCAATCGGCTGAATCTGCATCCGTGGAGATCCTTATTTAATTAAAAATGCCGCAAACTTCAAAATGCACCTTGGCATCCAATGATTCCAATGCCAAAAAACATCAACTGGGTCATCCATGTCATCCTGAAAGATCCGTCCTGGAAGGCGAGCTGACGTCATCCGCCATTGCCCATCACCGACCCTTTGTGTGTCGTGACTGGATGTGACTGGATGTGACTGCTATGGATATCCCATGGATCTATGGATATCCTCCGGTGACCTTTGCCAAACCGCGAATCTCGCAGGATGATGCTGAAATTTGCTGAAGTGGTTTCGAAACGTTGATTCACAATCACTTGGGAAATGGTTGCTTCACGGCTTCTGTGGTTCTGTCAATTTGTGGCATATGGTAAGCCTTACTCCCTTGCTGGAGCTTCGTGAATGGGAGCGAAGGTGTCAAACAAAATTTCAACCGACCAGCTTCCGGCTCCTCAGCTGCACGTTCCGCACATGCTACATTGTGAAATTCTGACGTCCATCAGCCATGCCTTTTTCTCTCAGTCAGGCTTACAGTATATATCTATATACAGTATACGTATATGATTCATGTGATTATATACTGTATCTCTTCAAACGTCGACGGTTGCTTGTCACATGGTTCATTTGTGACTCAATTGGCAATGCTTTTGCAATGCTCAGCAATGGCAGCGCTATAAGCATCTTCCAACCGCTTGGCTGCCGTTGCGACGGTGTCTGTACGAGGTGTAGGCAGTTGGGCTGCGCGGAAGCGATGGTGCAAAAATGCCATCCCGAACAAGGCAGAGCGGACCTGACGTCAACGACATCACTAGTCATTACTGTTGCTCATCTTAAATTTTAGTGAACTCATGCCACTTGATGCCACTTGCATAAGGTCGTTAAATTATAAGTCATACTATAAGTCACCGTAAGTGATGGACCTGCTTCATGGTTTCCTCCATGCGGCCGGTCTTGCTGCAGCCCACTGCCCCTTGGTCACGGATGAAGTTTCCGAAGGCATCAGTGTCCACCACCACCGACGCCAACTCTCCCAAAAGTCCAGAGGCCTTGCAATGCTTACAGAGGGGACTGATTCGACAAATCTCAAGCGCTGGCCATTTTCTTCGACGGAACGGAGTGCTGGCTATACACACCCCAAGTAGACTGGCAAGCACACCAAGCATGCAGCAAGCTGATCAGTTTCAGATTTGATTTAAAAATTATAAACGGATCTTATTTGGACTTCTTTGGTGGGCCCTGCCGCTTTTGACACCCATTATGACCCAAGGTGGTTCCTGCCATGCCTAGCCTCACGCCAGGTGGATCGTAGCTGCCGATGGCTGCGAGACATAAGTCTCATACCTGATGTAAAACGGCCCAAAGGGAGAAGATTGGAAAAGAGAAACGAGGTGAAACAAGGTGAAGCTGTCAATTACATTCAATCACCTCCGTCTTTCCCGCCGAGCGTTGTCAAGAAATGTCAAGGATAGCATTGATTCAGTGGCATACGGCATGTACGGCATTTTGTACGCTGCATCCAAGTTGCTCTTGGTATAAGTGGACATGAGGCTCGAGAACACTGACTTGCATTCATTGTAGCTCGCCAGCTCTTCCAAGGATTTCTGGAAAGACTTCACCTCCGCCTCTGCAATGTCCAGGTAAGCATCAAGTTTCACCCGGAACTGCCACCAGATCCTGGCGCCGGATCCGGCCTTCAAAGAAGAAAATGAATGGTTCGAAGATAGAAGATGATAATACCAGTAGTACCGCACAAGTCGGTGGCGGAAGTTTCAAAAATAGGAAACCTATAGGGGAGCTTGGTTGTTGTGAATCCGGGATGGCAGAGCGAAGCCACTGATGGACTGAAAGGTGCTTGATCTCTCTCACTCTTTCTCTCTCTTTCTCTGACTATCTACCTACCTACCTATCTATTTTCTATGTATCCTATCTATCTATCGATCTTTCTAGTGTAGTGTAATGTAGTGTAGTGTAATTTAGTGTAGCGGTGTGTGGTGGATGGAGTGTAGTGGAGTGTAGTTGTGTAGTTCTGTAGTTGTAGTTGTAGTGTTGTGGAGTGTAGTGTAATGTACTGTAGTGTAGTGGAGTGTATAGTGTAGTGTAATGACCCAAAGCGAAGCGAAGCGACATCTGAACTTCCAAAAGTGGTCCGAACCCCTAGTGTTTTGCACATTTTGACTTCGAAATGTGCTTCGCGCCACAACGACGTGCACTTTTTCAACATCCGAACCGCCAAAAGTGGCGCGAACATGTGGTGTTTTGTGCATTTTGACTTGGAAATGTGCTTCGCGCCACAAAGGCGTGCACTTTTTCGACATCGCAACTTCCAAAAGTGGTCCGACACTGGTGTGTTTTGTACATTTTGACTTGGAAATGTCCTTCGCGCCACAACGGCGTGCACTTTTCGACATCGCAACTTCCAAAAGTGGTTCGACATTGGTGTGTTTTGCACATTTTGACTTGGAAGTGTGCTTCGCGCCACAACGGCGTCCACTTTTTCGACATCGCAACTTCCAAAAGTGGTCCGACACTGGTGTGCTTTGTACATTTTGACTTGGAAATGTGCTTCGCGCCACAACGGCGTGCACTTTTTCGACATCTCAACTTCCAAAAGTGGTCCGAACCTGGTGTGTTTTGGACATTTTGGCTTGGAAATGTGCTTCGCGCCACAACGGCGTGCAATTTTTCATCTCTCATCTGGCCAGCTGGCTCCGCACCCGCCGCTTTAGCGAGCCTACTTTTCGACCCTCCGGAGCCACAAATCATTGGAAAAAACACAGTGAATCGCGACTTTCCTACCTTTTCGCGCATCTGTATCTTCTTTCTTCTGACTCTTTCTCTTCTACTCTTTCTCTTCTCTCTGCCTCTGCCCTGCTCTACTTTTCATCTGTCCATATTGTCGGAAGTTTGACTTCTAAACTTCCTTCGATAATAAGATGTACAAGATGATAGAACATGAAACATATGGAAGTGAACATCAAAAAACTACTCTATTGTGGTCAAGCTTTGGTCTCTGAAGGCTCTGGACGTAGGATTCTTGTTTTCCACAGTTTTGCCTCAGGGTTCGGGGCGTCCTGTCAAGAGATGCGGTTTCCACCATGGTTGCCAGGTGACGTCGATGGGTTGCACTGGCGTTGCTCTCCAGCCTGGACACAAAGCACCGAGATCAGAAAGTACAAAGGACATCAAAGGACAAAGATATACAAATTGATCAAAGATATCAGGAGTTTGCCAAAGCCCTTTCCAATGGCTGAACCCGTTGGAGAATCACTTTCATTCTGTTTCTCTACAGAACTTGGCAGTCCGACCATTGAAACACCCACCCTACAATCCTCCGGGCAGTTCTCAGCAATTCTCAAACAAATCTTAGAAGTCGCCATTTGTGCAGGCAAGTTGGCTTAGGATGCTCAAGACTCCTTCTCAACCCCCCTGGCCGTCCTGTACACACCCAAGGTATTTAACTGCTTTCTCGCCATCTGCTGCAGGCGCGTCACCTGATCAAATCAAGTGATGTCAGCAGCGGTCCCATCTATTGACGGATCGGACATGATGATGTCATGGACATCTTGTCAATGTAAAACATCTCAACATGTCTGTGCATGTCTGTGCATGTCTGTGCATGTCTGTGCATGTCTGTGCATGTCCGTGCATGTCTGTGCATGTCTGTGCATGTCTGTGCATGTCTGTGCATGTCTGTGCCACGCGTGACATGTCATGTCTCCCGTTTTTCCCTCACCCACCTGTTGCTCCATTTGTCGGCTTAGTATCTCTGAGCGGCTGCGCCCTCGAGACGCTCGCCGGAGGGTCTGGTGCAAAGCATCCAAGTCCTTCAGCAACGACGTGGCCGGAAGCAACGACGTGGCGTTGGCTGCCTCCGTGGCATTCAACCTGCGCGTCGCTGCGTCGCTGCTCTAAAGAATCAATATCCTCATACACCTCTCGTGTCTGACCACCGTGAGCACAACCCGGGGTACCACCCGACGGGCCACCCCCCGGCCTCTCAAACGCCTCAGCGCCGTGCAGGAAATTCTCCAGGGCATCTTTCGCAGTGAGCCGAGACAACTCATCGAATGACGCGGCTTCGGCATAGCCCTGCATCTCATCGAACATGCGCTCGGTGGTTTTCTTCACCTCTTGGAGTCCGGTCTCGGGGGTCAACTTGTCTCTGATGTCCGAGAGGAATGCGAAGTTGATGGCATGCCTTAGTACAGCATACATTGTGATGATATGTGATGATCGTCATGATTCATGATCACAGGTTCATTGTTCAGGACGCAATTTGAAACAAGGCAGAGAAAAGCATCAAGTTATATCAAGTTGCATGTAGTCCAATTTGTCTGCCAGCCATCCCGTCTCTGTACGCGCCGCATCCACTGACCATTTCACCATCTTCTGCAAATTGCTGTTGGTTTTCTTCGTGGCCAGCTCAAGGTTGCGGATGATGGATCGGTCGCCCCGAATCACCGCATCACGCACGCAGTGAATGTCGCAGAAGGCCCGCGCGAAGCCAATTTGCAGCGGATTGCAAGCAGCATACCCTTCCTCCAGTGCTTGATTCGTGACCATGGGTTTCAAAACATCACAGAGACACTAAAGACACAAAAAATGGTTGCCTCTAAATGCATCTAAATGCCTCTAAAGCCACTGGTTCCCCCCAGCGGAGCCTTCTCAATGTCATATTCCTTCTTAGCAAAATGGAACTCACTCGCCGGCCCCGCAAACGTCTTGATGGCACCAACAAGCTCAGCGACCTCGGTGTGCAGTTTTTCTGCCGCTTCTCCACATCTAACAGACATACCAGCAGTACCAGCATAGCAAAGGTTTCTGCTATGAATGTCAAGATGAATCATTTTATCACAGCAACTTACCGCACCAATGACTTTGTCCTGAAATATCTAGATTTTGCTAGGACGAGCCAGTACCAGGCCCGAGCCTGACCGCAAATCTCTCCGGGATTCAAGGCTACGCCTGCACCAAAGGGAGCAATCATCACCTTGCAATGCAACAGAAAGTCACATCAAGTAGCAATCAGCCACGACGCATCACAAACATCCACAAACATGACCTGTGAGCTATGCCCTTGCAGCATCGCATCAGATCATACCACCATATGCCACCATACATTAAGGATATCAAGACCATTCAAGACCACAGTGTCAAACATCATCCTTAGATCCATGCGTCAGGGATAGCACTGCAAACAGCGCCCAGGCCCTCTTCAACCATGTCCATTATAAACCTGGCAGCTGAGCAGAAAGTGGCGTGCCATGGCTTCGCACACAATCAATGCTGGAAATTGCTGCGGGACCTGTCTCCAAGATCCAAGACGGCTATTTACGCACACATACATACATACATACCTACCTACCTACCTACCTACCTACCTACATACATACATACATACTTACATACTTACATACTTACATACTTACATACTTACATACATACATACATACAATACATACAATACATACATAAAATACAATTTCATACAATCATACCAATACAATACAATACATTACATACATTACATACATTACATACATTGCATACATTACATACATTACATACATTACATACATTACATACATACATACAGAACATACAGAACATACAAAACATTACATACATTACATACATTACATACATTACATACATTACATACATTACATACATTACATACATTACATACATTACATACATTACATACATTACATACATTACATACATTACATACATTACATACATTACATACATTACTTACATTACATACATTACATACATTACATACATTACATACATTACATACATTACATACATTACATACATTTCATACATTACATACATTACATACATTACATACATTACATACATTACATACATTACATACATTACATACATTACATACATTACATACATTACATACATTACATACGTTACATACGTTACATACGTTACATACGTTACATACGTTACATGCGTTACATACGTTACATACGTTACATACGTTACATACGTTACATACGTTACATACGTTACATACGTTACATACGTTACATACGTTACATACGTTACATGCGTTACATACGTTACATACGTTACATACGTTACATACGTTACATACGTTACATACGTTACATACGTTACATACGTTACATACGTTACATACGTTACATACTTCCATACGTTCCATACGTTCCATACCTTCCATACGTTCCATACCTACCATACGTTCCATACCTACCATACCTACCATACCTACCATACCTACCATACCTACCATACCTACCATACATACCATACATACCATACATACCATACATACCATACATACCATACATACCATACATACCATACATACCATACATACCATACATACCCTACATACCATACATACCATACATACCATACATACCATACATACCATACATACCATACATACCATACATACCATACATACCATACATACCACACATACCACACATACCACACATACCACACATACCACACATACCACACATACCACACATACCACACATACAACACATACCACACATACCACACATACCACACATACCACATACATACCACATACCATACATACCATACATACCATACATACCATACATACCATACATACCATACATACCATACATACCATACATACCATACATACCATAACATACCATAACATACCATACATACCATAACATACCATACATACCATACATACCATACATACCATACATACCATACATACCATACATACCATACATACCATACATACCATACATACCATACATACCATACATACCATACATACCATA
>CAMXCT020006535.1:319064-371045 GCA_947184155.2 Cladocopium goreaui
ACATACATACATTACATACATACATTACATACATACATTACATTACATACATTACATTACATACATTACATTACATACATTACATTACATACATTACATTACATACATTACATTAATACATACATACATACATACATACATATACATACATATACACACACACAGACAGACAGACAGACATACATATTTATATATATATATAAGATATACACAGCATATAATCCATTTCATCCAGCCAAATGCATCCTGTCAAAAGCTAAAAACGCTCCACTCTAGAGCAAAAAAAAAGCACCAGTCCCTGGGCTACGTTTTGCGTCAGTCATATTCTAGTCCACCTCATTCAGTTCCCTTCCAGCTTTCATAAAAAAGTCCCCAGTTTATGTGTCATCACTCGTCAGCGGTTAGTGCTTCAGTCGATTCTTTGCCTGTGAAGTCTGTCTGAAGAATTGAACTTGAAAGCACGGTGTTTCTCCGAAAGCTAAGAGAGGCTAAGAGGCCCTGAAAGTGCGCCGTGGTAGCCAGCAGTCGCAGAAGCCAAATCTGGATGGCTCAGCAAATGATTGTGTTTTCTGATGCTTTTCAATGTCTTTGTGCGTTCACAACTGCATGTTTCACATAATTACCAGAGATGTGCCAAGTTTCATGGTTTCAAAAGACTTCCTAAGCACTGCCAAGAAAATGTCTGTGGTCATCGTTCTGCCCTGCCTCGTTCGATGTCACCCTGCATACAGTCGTTCCAATCACCTCCGGACAGTGCGCCTGTCTATTTCTAACCTGCTACAGCACCTGCAACACGTTTCCCACCCGTAGCAGTGATTCATAGTGATTCACAATTCTCAGACAAGTCGCTGTACATCATATTCTCTGGCGCCGTTGAACCATCGCCTAGGATACAAGAGATTCACACCACAGTGCCACGGTGCAAAAAGACCAAAACACGTCATGTCAAGAGCTGCAAGAGCTGCGAATGCAGCTTCCAACAGCGGAACAGCACCGTCACCAGCGTCACCCCTGCCTCCACCATATGGACTGAAGATCCCACCAGCATTTTTGGCCACTTCGCATGGATGATAGTCTGGAATGGTAGCCTCTTTTGTCGCTGGTTCAGCTTCCAGTTTGGAAATGGTCATCACTTCCTCGTCTTCTTCGTTGGTGAAAGTCTCTGACACTTCCTTCCACAAGTTCTCGTAATTCAGACATTCGCTGGCATACTTGGGCCTCCAACGTGCCAAAGGAGTAGTGACGAATTTCAACTCAATGCATGACATCATATCGCGATAAATATATATATATATGTAAAAATAAATAAATAAATGTATATGTGTGTGTGTGTGTATGTATGTGTATGTGTATGTATATGTATATGTATACGTATATGTATATGTATATGTGTATGTGTATGAGTATGTGTATGCATGCATACATGCATGGATGTATGGATGTATGCATGCATGCATGCATGTGTGTAAATATGTATGTAAGTATGTAAGTATGTATGTAAGCATGTAAGTATGTAAGTATGTAAGTATGTATGTGTGTAAGTATGTATGTATGTATGTATGTATGTATGTATGTATGTATGTATGTATGTATGTATGTATGTATGTATAAAATATATATATATATATAAGTGTGTGTGTGTGCGCGCATATGTGTGTGTGTGTGTGGTGTTGGTGTTGGTGTTGGTGCTGGTGTTGGTGTTGGTGGTGGTGGTGGTGTTGTTGTTGTTGTTGTCGTTGTTGTTGTTGGTGGTGGTGGTGGTGGTGGTGTTGGTGTTGGTGTTGGTGTTGTTGCTGTTGTTGTTGTTGTTGCTGGTGGTGGTGGTGTTGTTGTTGTTGTTGGTGGTCTTGTTGTTGTTGGTGTTGTTGTTGGTGTTGTTGTTGTTGTTGTTGTTATTGTTGTTATTGTTGTTGTTGTTGATCTATATTGCATCATCTTTATCAGTATGCTTATAGAATATTATGTTGCCTTACAAGAGTCTGTATGAGTGGTGTGAAGCTGGCCGTGCAAGTTCGTCCAAGAATCTGTTCGGCTTTGAATTCTTCCAGCTCTGGCATCCAGGGCTGCTGTGGGCCTTACGCGGCATGGCTGCATGGCTGCATGGCTGCATGGCTGCATGGCTGCATGGCTGGTGGAGTCTTTGTCCACTGAGAAAGTCATCTGTAGAATGATAGACACAGTGCAAAAAAAGCCAAAAGGGATGCCAGATCATATTGCAAAGACTGGATTTGTCAAGCGTTTCTGCAATATTGTCAATATCCAGCGAGCATTTAGAACCTAAACCTTCCTGTTTGAAATCAAACAAAGAGGGTAGCACAAGCATCCGGACGAATGAGCCTAATAGTGGTCTAATGGTACTGGGGGCCGGACGTCTTGGCGGTTTCAGCATCAGCGCATCTTCGACGGATAAGGGTTTTGCGCCGGCTTCGTCTGGGCTATCAAGCAAATTCAAACAGTGCCTGTGCCTCTTGCCCCCCATGTCTCAGCAAAGGGCCGTTTCAAGCGATCAAATCCGGCCGAAGTGTCAAGCAGATTCAAGCACCATCTTGCAGAAGTCTGGGCCAAGAAAAATTCAACAAACTAAGCGCAGCAAAGGCGCTGGGAACACCAGCAGCCAAGAATTCTCCATCAAAATCGCTGACGTTGACCACATCAAAGTCAGCCCCTGGAACTTCTAACGGTGAAGCCTGATTTGTGATCTTGGAGCAGGACGATCCAAGACACCACTTCCCCACATCTCTGTCCTTAAGTCATGAAAGTTCGTGAGCTGGGACCATGCCACAAATAGAATTTGTGTCACAAACAATGTCAGTGCGCTGATGCCAACGGATAGCAGTACACATATCATATGCATATGTATCATATGTGATGTACGCAGTTGCCTAGATTATGTGTAGAAACAAGTTAAAAGTCACAAGCAACCACAAAAGTATGCCCTGCAGAATGCACTGTTTCTTGAGCCATTCCCACACGGTAATGTGAGTGAAAAAACTAATACATGTACAAGGACTGTGCAACAACACCCCCCGTGCAGTGTAGCGCCTTTACAAGGGTGAAGCTGCAAATTAGGCTATGTACAGTCTAGTAAGGGATGCCATTAGAAAACATAACACCAACCAAACCAAACCCCGGAAACACGGCCTTCCTCTTTGTAGTTCTTTGACTTTTCACCTCAGCGTGGCAGAAATAACGACAAGTGCAATTGCGAATGCAATCCATTCTCCAAGTTCAACGAAAGACGAATGCAACGCAAGTCAATTCGGTCGGATGCATTCAGCTTTATTTTAGGCTCAACCGGGCTTGTGGTCGAACATGCAAACGTGTTGAAGTGTGGCCCCTTACTAGGCCAGCGTTTCCACGTGGCATCAAAAGTTCTTGTGGACGCCCGGGAGCTTGCCAAAGCAAAGCGATTTAATTATGGCAAAAGCTGAATTCGGTTGTGTGAACCCGCAGGGGAGCATTGAGAAAAGCTTCAAAGATGCCTTAGTTTCATAAGGCAAGAGCTTCCGCTCTGCGGTACATGCAACTACCAGCCGTGTGCTCAGCAAGAAGGAATCATGGCAAGAATAAGATGAGTGCCAAATGCCTGCTTCAAATTATATGCATTCAAAGCGTTAAAGAAATTTGTGAACTTGAATTGAGTTGGCAAAAAATTCCTACTTAGCACACACAAGTTTGGATGTTGGTGGAATCGCGCACCCACCCGGGCAATGAAGCGAATCACCTACCTCGAATTAAATCTCAGTAGGCAAAAGCTTCCGCTTTGCGACACCTCTTCCAGAATGAAGCCATCCCGCCTCGAGTGATAGACACACATCAGGCGAGAGCTTCCGCTCCGCGATGTCTCAGCGATAGCCTTGGCCGTACCGACGATCTCGGTACTGATGGCCTTGGTTTCGACGACGCCAATCTTCCCACTCCTGATCGGTCCACTGGTTGTAGAAATCGTTCCACTCCTGCTGTGTGTAACCGTGAGTTGGACCTTGATGAGAACCATACCCAGGCCTGGTAGACCTGGTGTAATCCGGGTTCGTCTGCCTGGTCGCAGGGAGGGGTCGGCTTCCGCCTTCCGTATCAACAGCTTCGGTGAGAGGCCGAAGAATGTTGTTCACGTAGCTGAGGATGTCAGCGTAAACATCCTGCTTGGTCAGTGCAAGCGACTGGAAGGTGGTGTTCGCGTCGCTGAGAACTTCGAACCGGTCCTGGATCGGGAGGACCGCGTACGCCGCCGCAAAGTGATTAGCGCGGTAGAAGCGATTCTTGAACCAGAATAAAACATGGTCGTCGACAACCAATGTTTGCATCTGTCCGAGCTCCTGCGCGACGATGCACATGCGTGCTTTGTATTGGCGTACTTTTCCAGTACGAATTTCTTCTTTTGTGCGCTTGATGTTCGGAAGCACCACATTGCCGAGCACTGCAATCCAGTGCATGCACTTCGGCGTGAGGTCCTGAACCGCACAATTGAAACCGTAGTGGGCGTCCGTTCCCAGACGCTGGAGCAATGACATTCCTGCCTTGCGCGCCTGCTTCATGTAGGATCGCGCATGGTTCTTCAGGACTGCGGCGGCAGAACGGATCTGCTTGGATCCCTGCGTTGTGCCTGCAACGTCATCGTCCCCCAGCATGTCCAGGGTGAGCTCGAAGCCGAGCTTCTCAGCCAACTCCTCAAGTCTGAAGATTTGGGAGGCGCGTCTCATGTCCGACATAGTGGCAAGAGAAAGACCACAAGCCAGACAGATCAGCATGCCCTCCGGGAAAATCTTCCGGCACCTGGGGCAGGTCAGCTCCGGCATTGCCAAAATCGACACAAACCGCCAGCGCGTAAGCTTCCCCTCCGCGGCAGGATCGAATGCCTCCTGGTCAAAGCGATCAGAACGGCGTTCCCGCGCGTTGTCTGGGGCAACATCAAAGCCTGCAGCTGAGACGGTGGGCTTCCGAGCAACACAAAGGATGTTCTTGAAGTTGAGAGGTCGCTGCTTTTGTTTTGGAAGAAGCTCATCGACGACTTCGTACGGCGTGTTGGCTTCCTTGAAAATCAAAGGCCTGCGCAAGGTCACCACATCTTTCCACTGCGGGTACTGGTCCGTGAAGAGATCCTTCAATGCCTGGAGATCAGAAGCTTCATGGCGCTCCAAGACTTCATAGTCAGGAGTGCCCTTCCGAGCCTCGTTTTCCTTCCAGGTCAATGCATTCTTCGAGGCCTTCTGCCGAAGATATTTCTTCACCCCGTTGTAGCCATGATTCGCCCAAAGGTATTGGGACTTCTCGCAATCGAATGCGTAAATCAGGCAATGATTGGGGATCCAATCTTCGCAGATGAGTGCTCCGGCCAAGGTTTCCACCAGGCGAATGCCATAATGCAATGCGCAACCGGTGTCGATTGCCAAGCACAATGTCCTGACACCTGGGTCTTTTCCATCAATTTCCCAGGGGGCATGTCGTGTCATATACACGTGGCCTTTGCACGAAGACGCACCAGGGAAAATCCTGGTGCAAATGATGGCCTGAAGAGAGCTCCACGACGTGTAGTGGTAGATGATGCGAAACTCTTCAGGGACCTCGACTTCCGTCAGGTGTGGATAGATCGGGACTTTCGGATAAAGTCCTCTTGCAAGATCGTCCACAGAGAAGTCATAGTCCAGCGAGCTCGATGACCTGCTTCGCAAGCGGAGAGGTTCCCACCTTCTCGATGAGGGACTGGTCGTGGCCCTGGCATGCCTTGACGTGAGTGATCCTGTAAGGCATATCCAAGGTTGTGGACCTTCGGCTTGATGAACTGACCAACAGTGCCCCCAATGATCCGCGCAATCCCGCCTGAGCCAGAAGCCACCTCTTATCTCAATGGAGGCAGCAGGGTCACCTGCGCGAAGCTTTTCTTCCGCAGTCTTGGTGTCCTCGAAGATCTCCTTTTCAAGCTGTCGATGATGCTCCTCATCAGTGAGGTCGTACCGACGGATGATCACAGGGCCGTCTTCCGTGAAGGAAGTGGGTTCCTTGCGAAGTTCCAGCTTCTTGGGGTCCCGCGTCACGTCAGTGTCCAGGATGTTGACCACGCCTGATCCATCTAACTTGAAGTCCACTGCATGGATCTTATTCATCAGATGGGAGCGCAGCTTCCGCTGGCTGAAGAGAGAGGCAGAGCCACCAACAATCGGGGTCTTGAAGACCACCTCTGCATCGGCATCCGGCTCATCGATGTCCCTCTCGTCAGACACCATCGGCAGCTGGTCCAGGAATGGCTTCAAGACGGCGTCAATGAGGTCGCCATCCATCTCTGGCCCCTTGATATCGTGAGCTTCAAAGTGCTCGGGTTCCCCCAGCAGTGCCGCGTCCACAGACTCCAAAAGATTCCAGCTTGATGCCATTCCGACATCAGACTCATCCTTGACGTACGGAGTGTAGTGGAGCTGGGCACGCTCCGGGTCGACTTCGTTGGGAAGTCGCTGACCCTTGGGGCGGGTCTCCTTCACATAGATCTCCCAACTGAAACCAAAACCTCCTCCATTTCCTCCCACTGAGGATTATTCTCTGGCTGAGGATTGGCCAGCGATTCCTCGCGGCGCTTCTTCATCTCGGCGATCTCGATCAGGGGCTTGCACGAACGCAACCTGAAAAGATGATAGCCGAGAGCTCCCGCTTCGGAATAGAACCTGATGGCTTGGAGACGGTTGTGCTCCGTGTTCTCCATGTGCTGCCCATCGTACCTGGTTGTGCACTTGATGAGAGAAGTGGCGTCCAAGACACAAAGACCTCGCTTGCGAAGTGCCTCAGCTTCTCGAATCATCTGGCGGTCAAAGTCAGGATGAAGTCCATAGCCTCGACCATACCACGGCATCACAAGGACGATGTTCCCAACGTCGGCTCTGGTGGACAACTTCGTCGTTCAACGCTGTGAAATGAGTGTTCACGCGTTCTTCGATCATGTTGTTGGCCGCGTCACGACGCTTTTGGGAGTAGCATGCCATCTCCTCATTTAACCACTCACATTGAACGAACCCGTAATTGCCAAGAATATCGTTTCCTGCGTAAGAAACGACCACAATGGCCGGGCGTGAGGTTCCCCTCCTGCAGATTATCAAGGGAATGTTCAATTCCTTTGATCATATCCGGAAGGCCCCGACCCCATCAGGCTTCTGCTTAATGTATTCTCCAATGTTGCGACGAGTTGAGGCATATCCGTCAACCATGTCCACCAATGCCAGTGACGAGCCCCCGGCAAAGACAAAGTTGGCCTCAGGTTCCCCTGGGCATACCATCCCCCTCAACGAGAAGGTTCAAACGCCATCCAGGAGATGGGCATCTTCAGGGCTGACGTCCTTCAGGTAGCCCTTCGCAAGCATTGAGTTGTCCGCTTGGCCCATCAGCGATGTGAGGTCGGAGATGACGTCCGCCTCATTCACGACTCGGCACTGCGTAACCGAACAAAAGATGTCACTGGTCAACGCGGCCCATGCTTTCCCATTTGGTCCCAGCGTGTCATCCGGTTCGGACGCCGGTTCCCCGGGTCGAAGTCCAGCAGCATCCGCAGCAGCGGTGTAGTCTGCCTCCTTCACCTCGGCTTCAGGGAATCGTCGATAGTAGGCCATTGTAGATGCGGTCGAAAGCGAGATAGCACAAAGCGCGGTTGTTGAAGTCGATTTAGATCTTGAGCTGTTCGCTGCAATGAACGCTTGATGGATCAAGTCTGTCATCTGATATGAATAGCTTTCAGCTTCAGTTTCCTTAAGATCAGTACCCCTACCTTGAACATGGGTATGATTTCCATCACATGACAATCCATCAAAAGCGATAACAATGGAATCACAATCGGTTTGAATAGCCCATGGTTTCTTAATTGGTACACCTTCTTTGTCAACAATGCCAACCATGCATCCATCAAATGTGACTCTAATGAGTTGATGTTTTCCAAAATTTCTCACCTCGGTCAAACTTCCAATAGATGCAATGGGCAGGCCACTCAATAGCAATCTTCGGATTTAAATGACGAATAAGATTGAGGAAACCAACCATTGATGACCAAATGTTTTCAAAAACATGTCGATGATATTCAACTTTGAGTTTGGCTGATTCATGTTGCAAGTTCACATATGAGCATGTAGTGCCACCAGTGCATGGAATGCTAATCCAGATCAAGACAGGACAAGGCTGAACAGTTGAACGTTCAATGGCTTGAATCACTTCGTTTCTAATGTCCATTCTATTCGACCTAGATGCAACATCTCTTTCTTCAGTACATCTGATGACATAACAATCCTTGGGATATTTTCTTGACCTATCACCAAGCTTTGAATCAGGTCCGCAGCAAAATTCAATGAGTACCCTGCTGTGGGATGCCACTGAAGGGCAAGCAGGTTCTTTTGCGCGTTGCTGGGTCCCGGACGCATCAGAGCGTGCAGGTTCCCCTGCGCAGGCTTTCATCTTCTGTGTCTCCTTCCGCGGAGCAGGCTGTGATGAGATACCCATCAATCGCAGAGCTGATTCCCACTTCTCAGAGTTGGTAAAGGGCTTGGTGAGGATGTCTGCTGCTTGAAGTGATGAACCAACAAGACCAAATTGAAATGTTTTCGTTTGAACTGTTCTGACAACCATGACAAGTTCAGTCTCTGTGTTTTGTCAGTGTGCCTAAATGACGGTGACCTACCACTCTCAAGAATTCTAATGGTGGCTTGATTGTCCTCAAGGAAAATGACCTCAAGACTACCTGGTCCTGCCATGTACACACTCTCATCCCCCCACTTTTCAGACCCAATATACTTGAAATCAGTTAAAGCAGATCTTATTTCCCGTGACTCAACCCCGTAGTCAACTTCATTCGGTCCAGGAATCCTGAAGACAGTTTTTCCGGTCCATTCGAAGTCATTGACTACATCAGCATCAGGAGTCGTCCAGTCCCATGTCAAGTCAAACTCAACATCACCATTTTTAGTTTTCATGATAGTACACCTTTGCCTTGCCAATCCCTGAAGATTCACTGGGCAATCCGAATTAATCGGGTTATACAGTTTATTCCGGGGTTTGACATGAACTCTGGTAACTTGATTGGTGAACGGAACGTGCTCCCAATAGTCATCCTTAGTGTTTTTGGGGTTTTTGGCACGAGTTTCCACTCTGCGGGACTGCTTTTGTTGAGTGCTATCTCCCCCCGCGTGACGTATGACTGACCACAGGCAGGAGGAAGGTAAACCAACAGCACGCAAAGCAAGGTTCGCCGCAGTGACTTCAGCCTCTGTCGATGACATAGCCGTTGAAGTCTGCTTCTTCGAAAAATCTGTAAGTGGATAAAACGTATTTGGTCCTACTAAAGCGAGAAGACAACCACTTGTTGAACGATTGTCATGTTCCCCAGCGTGATCTGAATCTGCAAATAACCAAGTTTTGCAACTCTCAGGTGGGTCCCCAACGAAGCCAACCATTGTACGATCAAGGGTTGGGTGTATGTAACACATTAATCGACGGAGACTTTTGTCGCAATCAGGTGACCACTTTGTAACCCTACTTGCTAGACCCTGAGTAGCACGGAGAAGATCAAATCTAGCCATTCGTGCTGCGAACAACACTTTCATCAACACGTGATGCAATAGGCTGGAGTTCCCCCCAAGCTTCGGCTTCGTCCATGATCGGACGAGCGATCTTGTCGTCTGGGAAAGGTGTTGTAACTTTCTTGAACTTCACATGTGGTCCTGCTAGTTCGACATAGCGATCAATGCATTGCTGTAAAAACTGTCGCATGTCATATTCAACTGTGTTAACATTCTTTGTCATGCACTTTGGCTTTTGTTGCTCAAGTTCATCAAGAAAAGTGAATCCCTGTGCTCTAGCTGCTTTCTTTGCCCCTGACTTGTCTCTGATTTTCTTAGCTGCTGCGAAAGCTTTTGAAGGTTCTTCGATTGACTTGTCCACAAAGTAGGTTGATCCCGTCCACCAAAATGGAAGTCCAGTTGGGTTTTGAGATTCCATATCATGAACATCGTCTTTAGGTTCATCATGAGTTTGGCAAGGTTCACACACGGTAAGCCGGCGCGTTCCCGCCCGGAAAGACGAATCGTCCTTCGGCTTGTCCTGGAGCTTCTTACGAGGCTGCAGGTGGTGATGAACACACACTCCAAGTTCTGGCATGTGCTCCCAGTAGTCCTTTGTTCGGCGGGCCGGACTGGCTGGCTTACTAGAAGGAGCTGGCATCAAAGACATGGGCAAAAGGGTGAGCACTCACATCCAACTTCACATCTTGTTTGAAGACATGTTCGCATCCTAAATATCTTCCTGCATCTTCTGGAGAATCCATGTCGATCTGAGAAGAAATAAGTTTCCACCCTTTGTCAATGTTGCATGAAGGTCCTGACATCTTGAAGTCATCAACATAAACACCAAGTAACAACTTCAACTTAGGATGCCAAAACATTGACGGCCAACATTCAGGATAGAGCGGGTGAAATCCGACTGCATACAATGCCTTCTCACAATGACGTTGCCATAGACCCCCCGAATCGGGGTGACCATATAATGCCAAAATAAGAAGAACAACCGGATCTCTATATACTCCAACCCATTCTTTTGGCCATCGATTTCTTGGTAGCCTAATCCATGTTAGGATACCTTGCATCAATGCTTGGGTGTAAGCCTGTTTTCCATCGCCCTGCGATGTCCGGTTCCCCGGCATGGAGCCATAAGCGTCCAACGCTTTTCCTGCCTCCATGTTGGCCGGTGAACTTCCGAGCTCCGCGAACAAGGCAACATCCGCCGCCTCGTCCTTGACGTTGTTTCCCTGAAACACTGTGCGACCCTTAAACTTGCGCATGGGGTCACCCTGCGGGAGCTCGCTTCCCTTTTCGACACAAATCTCGAAGATCTTACCTACATGAACTTTGGTTTTGTTCTTGATAGCTTCCCTTGAAACTTCATCCCATTCCCTAACAGTGGAGTAATCCCATGCACCCTTACTAGTAAGGTTATTCCATTCCTTATCGAGCGCAGCTTGGGCAGCAGGAGTGTTGTTGATCTCCTTCTGTCCAACGGGTCTTGCCACGAGTGCATTGGAAAAGTGAAAGCACATGAGCTCTGACTGATCCTGAAGCTTGTCTCGATGGCAATGGTTTCCACATGCGAGCCCCCCGGATTGGAGACGACTGGCATTGCGGGAATGAAATCATCGGAAGGTTTGACATCATCTTTGGATTCAGGTACAGCTGAAGTGGCAAAACGATCTATAACCCTGTTATACTTACGTTCTTTGGCAACGGCCGCATCATGTTTCTCCGTTGCTTCCTTCAACAAGGCTTCACGTTTGGCCCGTTCTCTAGCCGCTTTGGAGGCCCCCCGCCAAAGAAATGTTGGAATGTCCTTTGGTTTGGAGGATCCTTTGTAACGTCTTCCCTTAAAACCACTGGAATCGTAGTATGAAGGGTCATCCTTTGAGATATATTCAGTACTACCGGTGATGGGGTTAATAACTTCAATGTCATCTGTTTCAAGTCCAGCTTCCCGCATCAATTGCTCAAATTCCTCTTCACCCCCAACAGATCCTTGAGCGATTGCTTTCTTCGAAGAAACCAAATCTTCGATTGTCTGAGCGTCCATCTTCTTCGGGTCTGGAGGTGCATCAAGGCTGAGACTTTCGTATAAACCTTCCCTAATGGCCTTATACCTACCTTTCAAAGGATAAACAATGGTCCATCCGCGAACGACTTGGACAGATTCGTTGAAATCCTTCTCCATGAGATCTTTCAATGATGCTACAAGAAATTCATTTCTCCAAATGAAACCTGGTTGCGTGGCATATCCTAGAAAGATACCTGGATTCGAAGTAGGATCAAAACGCAGATCTTTCTTGGGTTTCAACTTTGGTCCCGTCCAGTAATCAATGCGAGCCCCAAAAGGAATGTTGGGTCCTTTGAACTTTTCCCCAAAACGAAGTTCCCAGGGGGATTTGATTTCGGGGTGATCCTGGATGTTGTGTGCCATACACCAATGCCGTGAGGCGTAGCTCCAGTAGGAGTGATGAAGTCCCGCCTGTTCAAGATTCACTCTAGTCCCTTCGAGTACGGACCTGAGATTCCTCTCGGCGACTGCATTAGACTTAGAAACATAAGCCACACTCGTGTTCTGTCTCCATCCAACTTCCCGACACGCGAGTTTGATGGATGGTGCAGCGTCAGGGTAGAACACACGAAACCTCTTCACCGGGTGCAACAAAATGCCTAAAAGCTAAAACACAGTCTTTGGCATGACTTCTGGCAGAAGGATAAATCCATCGAAAATTGGTGGCAACATCTTTCATGACCATGGCAACCCTGTCACCATCAATGGATTGTTCGTTGGAATCCCTAGTCACAAGATGGTCCCCAGTGATGTGTTGTGGTTGGTTTGTACATTTTAGCACATTTGCAAGTTTCGCAGAATGGGTTCTTTGGGGTATGTGTCATCATGTGCCTAAGTGTCCTGGCCTCTTCCCTCAGTGCAGCTTCACCACGATCAAGAGCTTTAGGTTGCCGACCGTCGACTGGTTCTTCAGGAGCTTCGGCCTCATCCTCCGAGCCCTCATTGACATCGGGTGTCATAGCCGCCGGAGGTCCTGGCGCAAGTTCACCAGGGAAGAACTCCTCGAGGCTGTCGTCGGCGTGCCCAAGGATTTCGTCATCATCGGCGATGGACGCCTCGTAAGGCTCTTCCACCTCCTCGACTTCGTTGTCAGACTCAGTTCCAACTGCCGACATTCGAGACCTTCGAACAGGTGAGATGATGGGCTTGCCGTTCCCGGCAGCGGAGTTCCATGAAAACGGAATCCCTACTGCAGCGGGTACCTGGCCATCTCTGGATGGTAAATATGGAACATAATCTTTCACTTCAAGTTTGATTTTGGTTCCATCACGTTTCTTAAAGTATGGACGGCTAAAGCTTTTCCAAACAAAATCCCATCCATCTTGAATGCATCTCATCCCTACCGATATTACAGCCGGGGTATCAGGAAGAACATATGGTTGAACTTCTTTGTCGATGCAATCGATGTGAACAGAAGCTTGTTGGTCAGCTGATTGAGATCCATTAGCTGTGATTAATTCAAGGGGTTCATGAGAATGATACACTAAGTCTTCGGGAATCATTTTACTGCAAACCAAGTCCTGAGCACTACCAGTGTCTGCAATCCATGCTATCTCAGCGGATGCATTACGCTGCTGGGACGGCATGTGTCCTGGCAGGGCATTCAGGTCGGAACGAATGCAATGGCGACAGCCGATATCACTGTCACATGCGAAGTTGCATTTGCAAGGTTTCCCATGCAACTCCCGGAAGACAGCTGACTGCAACATCTGTGCAGCAAGTACGGCATCACTCTCACGTGATTCGATAGTCTCTTTGCGACTACGATCATCCTTTGCGATGCAAACTGGATTGTGAGTTCTGTGCTTGGCATGGCATGGATTCAAATTGCAATCATGCTCAATGGGAACTTCGAAGATTTCAACGTTGCCCCCACATGAAAAAGTGCGATTGGGTTGGGTGTAACTGGCATGGCAAAATGCTGGTTGAGAAACTGCGGAGAGGCGATGCCTTCCGGCACGCGATGAGTACTGGTCGAAGGGTTAATCACTGCAACCATCATCAGAGCGCGCATCAGGCAAACTGCAGCCGAGCCAGAGGAAGATGGTTTTCCCCCTTTGTCCTTGAGACTCTGTGAGCCCCTCGAGGAATTAGAACCTCGGCTTGACGACCTGGAGCGGTCGCCCTTCTTCTTGTTCTTCTTCTTCTTCTTCCTCTTCTTCTTCTTCTTCTTCTTCTTGTTCTTGTTCTGGCTCTTTCCACGCTTGTCATCTTTAGCAGATGGAGCTGCAGGCTTTGGTGGGTGTTGGAAAGCACATTCATTGCCACGCTGGCACTTACCTGCCTTCCAAAACTTACACACTTGATTCCTAGATCCAGGAGACAAAGAACGACTAGTGCCTCTTGATTTGGACCTGGATTTGCCTTTCTTGCCTCCGCCTTTTCCTTTGTCTGACTTTTCATGCTTATAACGGCAATCCTTCCCTCGGGTGCACTTGCCAGCCTGGAAGTCGTAGCAAATGCCCTGAGGTTTGCCCGCGGACAGCGGTCTGTTGGGCGCTGGGGCGGCGTCTCTCTTGATTGAAACCGACTTCTTCGTTGCCTGTCGCATCTTTTCAAGACGCTTTCTCTCGAGGTAATCCCGTGCGGCTTTCATGAGAAACTCATAAGAGCGGTTGGGTTCCCCCTCCGGTGTGCGATCGTACACAGCCAGATCATGAGAAAGAGGCTTGAAGTTCTTGATGGCATTGTGAAAGTACGCTTGCTTCCACATGGTGTCAGGCTCGGAAGTCATTCCAGCGATCACGGCATCCCATCTGGTGATGAAACCCCTTAGATCGTCATTGACTAAGGTAACAGCCATTCGATCTTCAATGTCATACACTGCACCATGCTTTCTGCTTGTGCTGAAATGTTTATGGATCATGAGCAATGCTTGACGTCCTCTGGCTGGTGTCCCCGACTTGGCCTGCTCTTCCTTGAAAATGTCAAGTTGCCGTGCAAAGTCCCCTTCGCAGATGTTGGTGAGCGAAGACATGAGCTTTGCGTCGAGGGTCACAAATTTACCTGAGTCCTTCAAGGCTTCGACGGACTGATCCGTCTTGAAAACTTCTTCAGCCCACTGAAAAGCTAGATCAGGTTTAGCCGAAGCTGCTATTACGGTATCCCTTACACGGATTCTCCAATTCCTATCATTTTCAAGTTGAGGAAACTTAGGTACTAGCACCCGATCAGACTCTTTGGCCTTATTATCAGATGTCCTAGAATGCTCTAAGGCTTTCTTAACCTTACGTGCAAAGGAACTCTCAGAATCCGAACTGGACGTGGTAGGCGATGAAGACGATGAAGGCCAAGAGGATGGATCCCGACGTCGTCGTCGCCTGGATCGGCCTCGACTGGTCTTGCGACCTTTCTTCTTGTCCTTCTTGTCTTTTCGACCTCGTCTGTCATTGAAGTCGTCGTCATCATCATCGTCCGGAGGTCCTCCACCAGGAAGTCCTGGCGGATTGAAGGGCTCTGCCATGAAGTGCTCGTCATCTGTGTCAGATGAGTGCTTGCCTTCCTGCCACCTGCATCAAGTTCTCCAATGATGGGTCTTGAAGGCTGGGATGTATGCGGATTGGGTCCCCCTGGTCCATAGTGAATTTCAAGTCCAGGAGTTCCCTCCAGAGGTTGAGACTTCAAACTTCGAATCAACTCCTTTTGCTCAGTCCGAAGCTTTTCAATCTCCGCCTCAAAATCTCGTTTCTGAGACTCGGCCAACCTCTTCATGTTCAGTGCATGCTGGTTCATGGCATCCATCTGAGTGCGATACTCTGCAAGTTCTGAACGAGCTGCTTGCAAATCAGCATTGGACTTGTCTACAGACGTTGACATAAGACCTGCATTGTTAACGACATGACTAAGTTCGGCACTCAATTCCTTGCTGCGATGATCCTTTGCTTGAACATGCAATTGAGCAGCTTTGTGCTCACTCATCGCTGGCAGCTTGCTCATTCAACAAAAGGTTCTTCTTGGAAATCTCGTCGGCTGCTCTCTGCTCGATGCTTGCAAGCTGATCTCGAGCTTCGCTCACAAGCGTCTCCCTTTGACGTTCCATGGCCTCGGAGTGAAGCGTATTAGCCTCACTCTGCAAAACTTGCTGCTGGGCAGCCATTAACTGATTGGCCAGGTTCGGATCGAGACCTTGTTGTACCACTGCCACGTGGGCGGTACGCTGATCAACACTGTTGAAGTTGATGGTATTCAACTGACTGATGTCGATGTGCGAATCCAAAACTCCTGGCATGTCACGGCGTGGATCATTTCGGCATGGGTCAAAGTCATCTTCCAAGTAGCTCATTTCGCCCTCTGCTGTTGCTGCACCTGAGTGGATCACCATCTCCTCCGGTTGTGTCGCACCTGCAAGTGCCAGTGCAGCCGTGGCGTTCCCGCCCGGGGCAGGCAACGCAACGCTGGGGGTGTGGCCATTGCGAATGCGGGGAGGAATGTGAAAAGTGTGAGACGAAGGAAATCAACCAATCACCTTTGGCGATACGGCTGATAACCTGTAGAAACAAGTTAAAAGTCACAAACAACCACAAAAGTATGCCCTGCAGAATGCACTGTTTCTTGAGCCATTGCCACACGGTAATGTGAGCGAAAAGACTAATACATGTACAAGGACTGTGCAACAACATTATGTATGTGCAAATCTGTATAAATCCATCAAATCCATAACGAATACCAGTGACATACCCGGTATGGCCCAAGTCTCAAAGGCCAGGACGCGATCTGCGCTTTGATACTTGAAGCGCCCCGATGCATCAAGCTGACTTGGACAGAACACGCCGTCAAAAGGGCTCACCAAGTCCGGCACCTCCAATTGCGGAATCGAGCTGTACAAGGTCCATTTGGATTCCTTGAAGCAATTATGACCCAATGACCCAATAAAAACATATGACATAAGAATTATAAAAAGTGTTGTGGCCTTCCCCTTGTTTCATCATTTTCTCAATGTTGGCTCTCTTATATGAATTCCTTTTGCTTTGCAGCAGGTTGCTGTTGAACATGTATTGATTGTGGTTGTTTCTCCGCTAATGTCACTTTCCAGTGTACCAATTGGCTCATTGTTCTAATATATTTTCCGAACTTTTCTCCTTACTTCTGGAAGCATGTGCCCATATCCTAACACTTTTGGCTTCCTTTCTCCTGGTTTTTGTTGAGGCTCTTGAGATGACTCATGCTTCCAAATGCCTCATGGAAGCATTCGATGTAGAGAAATCACACATTTGTGATGGTAAAAAGATGCAATCCAACATTGTTGAAGGCCAAAATGATTCAGTGATTCAAGCAACAGAATGTGGAAATTGCCGATTTGCAGCGACGCACCTGGCCACGCGGATCCATAGTGACCGGAGCACCACCTGCTTTGCAGCACTTGTAGCGGATACGCTGCCATCTGCCACCTGCACAGGGAGAAAGCACAGCGAAAGCATGTCAATCTATGTGAAGAAATGAGAGGTTAAAGAGTTGTCAATGTATGTAGTCCTTGTAGATTTTTGCTGGTGTGTGTGCACAGTATTTCACCATGTCTGCCAGCCTTCAGAAAACTCAAAGTGAAAGCCGCCGAGCACAGAGTTTTCTCCACAATTTGCTTGGAGCATGCGCATTGGTTTCTCCCAGTAGGCCTTCGCCTCGTGGAAATGTGGCACCTCAACCTCAAGGAGAACAGTAGTGAAATGCATGTGAAACGATGTGAAATGTCGTAATATCAGTCCAGCTCAATGCTCTCCCCTCTTTCCCTAGATTTGTAACATCCGGTAACCTAATCAAAAACCGGTCATCCAAGCAGTTCGATGCATTTCGCACCTGTGCGCTGTAGTAGTCAAAGCAAGAGCCCAAGCCACCAATCTTACTGCATTCGAACTTGTACTTCTGTTTTCCCGAGTCCAGTTTGAAGGCGGTAAGGGCTTCGCCAGATTCACATTCCACGGGATTGTCAGCAAGCATTTTGTACCTTGGTGGTTTGTTGAAACGCTGCTAAAAGTGTGATTTTTTGTACGATAAACGGTAAACCAGTAAACGGTAAACCCATCTAATCTCAAAAAGGGGAGGGGAAAAAAAGGAAACTAATGGTATGGCTACAATCTATCCAGGTGCCAATTCGGCCAGTTGCTGGAAGTCTTGTCTCGGACAATTTCTGTGTCAACAAAGCTGCCGAAGTTCACCAAAGGAGCAAACTTGCATTTGGTGGTGATGTGATTTGCGTCACCAACAAAGATCTGACCAAAATCCAAGTTGGTCAAGGCTCCACTGGTGCCACAGTAGGAGGAATAAGCTTTGTGAAAGTCATGACTCCGTTCATCCGCCTTGACATGCAAAGCCCAAATGTCCGAAGGAATTTCAGCCGGCGAAAGCAGTTGCTTCTCGTCCGTCTGGTTGCATTGATGATGGATGAGACCTGGTAGAGAAGACCCCCTGGCGCTCAAACATTCACCATTCCCAGAGAAAGTCATATCACTGGGGATAATTCGCAAGTGTCTGTTGGTAGGCGTTGACAAGGAGTTGACTTGTGCGAGCAAATTGGCGGAACAACCAGCGCTGGCGACAACCGTCATTTCTGCCGCATCTACCTCCGATGGCTGTAAGCAATGCTTGTGCTTGGCTACTGCACTGAGTTCAGTGATCATGCCGAGCTCGGTGTACACACTCAAAGCCATGCGGTTGAAAAAGTACAGCTCCTGGCTGGCATAGCATTCCAAACCCAGGAGCGATCTTTAATCACTAGCCTTTAGCATCTGCTTCCCTACGGACAGCATGTGAAGTGTGAGATGTACTAAAGGAAGGAGGAGGAAAACGAGTCTGGAAGTCACATCATTTGGCACATGCATTGGTTCGCAGGTTTCACTGTTTCTTTGCACTTGTGAGTGTGTAAGGGTCAATTATGCGTATATGAATATATGTGTGCGTGGGTGCATATATATATATATACCAGTAGTACCCGCACGAGGCGGGGCGGAAGTTGCCTTAAAGATATATATAGGACCTTTCTCATCTATAGAACTTGCATGCGCCGTGCGCCAGCGAAGCCCGTGCGTGCGTGCACTCTGCGAAACTGGTGTCTTGTTTCACATGTCACATTTGAAGCTCCACGTCACACTTCACACTTGACAGTCTTCACACTTCACACTGCGCACTTCACTCTTCACACTGCACTCTTCACACTGCACCCTTCGCAGTCAACACTTCACTTCACACTGTGCTCTTAAGACTCCACACTTCACACTTCACACTCCACACTTCACACTTCACACTGCACTCTTCGCACTCCAAACTTCACACTTCACAGTCCACACTTCACACTTCTCACTTCTCACTGCTTGCTTCACACTCCAAACTTCACACTTCACACTTCACACTGCACTCTTCACACCCCACACTTCATCTCATCTGAGCTCTTCTCACCTTATCCCAGCTCAGCTCTTCTCATCTCATCTCTTCTCATATGTCATCTAAGCTTTCATGAATCACTTGCCAGTACTACTACAAAGGAACTTGCATGCGCAGTGCGCCAGCCAGGCCTGTGCGTGCGTGCTTTGTGCGAAGCTGTTGCAATGTTGTTGTCCAAGAACATGGCCTGCGCGCATCCCCGGTGCAATGCAACGTCAAGCAAGCACTTTCCTCACACGTCACATTGCACCCTTCACACTTCACACCTGAGCTCTTTTCATCTGGTTTCATGTCTTCCCATATGTCAGCTACGTTCTTCTTGGCTATTTTCATGTCATCTGAGCGCAGCTCAAACTTTCTCATGCGCTGGAGCTACTTTCAACTTATCTCGGCGCTTGTGCACGTCAGCAAGGTTGAGCGTAACTCATGTCGATTCTTCTGCATGCCAAAAGGCGTAGACCATAAAATATTTACAATATTGATGTCATTAATGCCAAGCGTTGATGCATTGCATCAAATCGCAATGGCAAGTGTAAACATGGTGTAGTTGTTACCTGTCAAGGAGATTCACGCAGTCCAAGCTCGACAGCTGCTTTTTTCTCTGCGCTACACTTGGTCGTCTAGGCTTTTGGCAGCTTTTTCGGCGTGCACTTAGCGTGCACTGCAAACATGGCTACGATGCATTGCTGGGCTTGACCTTTTCAACATGCCTGGTAAACATGCCCCACGAGCTCGCATGTGCAAAGGCATTGCTGAAACATGGCTGACAAACATGGCAGGAGCACCAATCGGATACGATGCGAGCGCGGCCCGCACTGGCTCGCGCAAGCAAAGGCATTGCTGGGCTTGACCTAAACATGCCTGCAGTTATGGCCCTTTACCAGTTATAAGTACTTATAACCCCATTTAATTATAGAACATATATACTTAATCCCATTTATTACCAGTTATAAGTTATAACTGATAAATGGCCATAACTGTCATAAACATGCCGGGAGCACCGATACGATGCACACACGGCCACCACGGGCTCGCATGTGCAAAGGCATTGCTGAAACATGGCTGACAAACATGGCAGGAGCACCAATCGAATACGATGCAAGCGCGGCCCGCACTGGCTCGCGCAAGCAAAGGCATTGCTGGGCGTGACGTAAACATGCCTGGTAAACATGCCGGGAGCACCGATACGATGCACACACGGCCACCAGGAGCTCGCATGCGCTTAAAGGCATTGCTGAAACATGGCTGACAGACATGGCAGGAGCACCAATCGGATACGATGCCAGCGCGGCCCGCACTGGCTCGCGCAAGCAAAGGCATTGCTGGGCATGACTTAAACATGCTTGGTAAACATGCCGGGAGCACCGATACGATGCACACACGGCCACCACGAGCTCGCATGCGCTTAAAGGCATTGCTGAAACATGGCTGACAAACATGGCAGGAGCACCAATCGGATACGATGCCAGCGCGGCCCGCACTGGCTCGCGCAAGCAAAGGCATTGCTGGGCATGACTTAAACATGCTTGGTAAACATGCCGGGAGCACCGATACGATGCACACACGGCCACCACGGGCTCGCATGTGCAAAGGCATTGCTGAAACATGGCTGACAAACATGGCAGGAGCACCAATCGGATACGATGCAAGCGCGGCCCGCACTGGCTCGCGCAAGCAAAGGCATTGCCGGGCTTGACTTAAACATGCTTGGTAAACATGCCGGGAGCACCGATACGATGCACACACGGCCACCACGAGCTCGCATGTGCAAAGGCCTTGCTGAAACATGGTTGACAAACATGGCAGGAGCATGCAGGAGCACCAATCGAATACGATGCAAGCGTGGCCCGCACTGACAAACATGCTTGCGGTTTGGGTCTTTCGGGCAACGACGAATCAACAGCATCTTCATGTCGCCCACCACGGCCGGAATCTGACGCACATACTGTGGTCCATTTTGAAACAAATTGCCAACGTGGCCGCGCAGCTCGCACTGCCCAGTGGCATGCAAAGTGAAGATCCGCACAATGTGTTGAATCGGCGACAGCAGTTCCTCTTCAAAGAACGTCAAAGCATCCGTTTCTGGCAACGTGTCGCCAGGATCTGCAAAGTTCTCGGCAGTCAATCGAAATGGCTCCTTCGGCAAGCCATCTTGCGCTCGCTTTTTGGCTTCTTTTAAGCACATATCACAGATCGGTCTCTCGGGCTCAAGCCAATCTTTTTTCGGCATTTGCACAAAATTCGTTTTTTGGTAAGTTTGCGTTTCAAACTTCCCAGGCAACTGTGCTTTCGTCCGCTTGGTGCCAAACCATCCTTCGTGACAATACGAGCAGTCTTGAAATTCAAGCTCGTTCAAAAAAGTATCGACTTCATTGACACGATGGAAAAAAGCCATGGTGCGGCTTTCGGCATCTGCGGAATTTCCGTACAGTTGTCGCAAACTCTTCGGCAACCTGGGCCGTGGCAAGTTATCTCCCAAGACTGTCTCCCGGCTATGCAACTTGGCTTCATGCGATTTCTTCAGCGGCACAGTGGCTGATGCTGGCAAGAGCTGTCCTAGGGCATTTCTCACCATCTCTTTCGTCTCCTCTGTCAGACTCGGAAACGTGCGTTGCATGAAGTCATAACAACAACGAAGTTCGGCATCTCCTTTCATGGCGTGCACTGCAAACAAGGATTCAACACTTGCTGCAGCAAACGATTGCAACTCAGCCTTTCTTCGATCGAGGATCTGCAGGAACTTGTCTACCGAACCAGCCGGTGGAACACACAACAATGCTTCCCATTCCTGCAACTTAGCCTTCATATCTTCATCAAGCTTTTCATAGCTCCGTCGCCAAAAATTTCGGCCAAATATGTATTCTTTGTTACCTGTGCGCCCTGCCACACGCATGAGTTCAAGTAACGTCGACTTTTGCATAGCTTTCAACTCATCTCTGTTATCTTCAAGCATTTTCATAAAACGATCAAACTGTTGCTGCACGGGACTATCATCCACACATATGCGTTCCTCCAGCTCCTTCCACTTTTCCTTTTCTTGCTCATTGAAAGTCTCATGTCGATGCCTTAATGCAAAACCACGACAAACTTGTCCCCAAACACGATTCTCTCTCGCGGCAACACTTAAGCAGACCTCTTCCAACGCAGGTTTTCGCAAAGCTCTCATCGCATCTACATGCTGTTCGGCTATGCTGCAAAACTTTTCAAAAGCGGGTCGCAGTCCCGCAGCTTCTTGCACGCAATTTGTTCTTTCCCATTCTGCAAGCACGCGTCTTTGCTCTGGCGACATCTTCTTCTCGAGAGCAAGGTACATCTTGTAATGCCTCCATCGTTCAATATTTCCGTCACGTTTGCGACTTCCTTGTCCGGTCAATAAACATTCTTTCAAACTCTTGCATCGCAGAAGCTTCAATGTCTCTGTTTCCTTCTCGACATATGACAGCACCTGCGCAAAAGCATCCGGTTCCACCATGGCTGCCGGACGTGTCCGTGAGCAGGCCGCACTGCCGTGCCCAGAAATTGCGCGCCGCGCGCTCGCAAGTCCGGGCCGCACTGCCGCGGAAATTGCTCATGCACGAACTATATTCCTTTGGAGAAGTCCGATCGAGAAATGAGTTAACACATGATACATACATCAGCATTTGCCTGTGACAATCTTTGAAAGTCATGCCGTTGCTTCATTTCTGTGCTGTTGATGCATGAGTATCATCACATGTCTGCTTGCTTCATTGACATGACAAATAGTAGAACAACTTGAGCCAGATGCCACAGCTTCACATCGTGTCTTGTCATCATACCTTTTTTTTGGCAATTTCCATGAAACCTCCTTTTCCAGGACACTTCTGAAAAGCATGTTTGTACAAAAAATATCTAAAAGCAATCCACGTATCACATGCCAGCCAGCATCCATGCAAGGCCAAAAACATCTAAAATGAGTTCGCACACGCATTCGCTGAACGCCTTTTGAAAATGTTCATGACAAAACAACAATGAACGAATGCAACTAGGGGCAACAAGTTGGTCGACCCACGTCCCTTTCGAAAGCAGCGAAACCCAAAACATATTTTTCTCTGCCACGATGCTCTCTCAAGCGATCCCTTAGCACACACTGACGCAGACAAACTTTGCGTCACCAGACAACAAACTCCATGTCCCTTGCCAGAAAGTCCATGCCTTGCTTCGACGCAGCCCGCACTGGCATGCCTTGATGCAGCCGTTCCAATACGATTTACGATCTTCAGCTGCAAAAGCCAATAGTATTACGCATGCAGCCGCTGCGCCAAGCAACCTTGACGCAGCCACTACAATGCGATCTGCAGAGACTGAGTTGCAAAACACAATAGAACTACGTGCAATGGCGTCGGAAATTGCAGCTCCAAAACCGCATCTCGACGCCAAAGCGACAAAAAGACGATTTTGAAGCACTTTTTAAAAGGAATTTTAAAAGGAAAATTATTAGCGCCAAAATTGAGAAAATCTGCTGACAAATCACTTTCGCAGCCTTGATGCAGCCGTTCCAATACGATTTACGATCTTCAGCTGCAAAAGACAATAGTATTACGCATGCAGCCGCTGCGCCAAGCAACCTTGACGCAGCCACTACAATGCGATCTGCAGAGACTGAGTTGCAAAACACAATAGAACTACGTGCAATGGCGTCGGAAATTGCAGCTCCAAAACCGGATCTCGACGCCAAAGCGACAAAAAGACGATTTTGAAGCACTTTTTAAAAGGAATTTTAAAAGGAAAATTATTAGCGCCAAAATTGAGAAAATCTGCTGACAAATCACTATGGCAGCCTGGATGCAGCCATTCCAATACGAATTACGCTGTTCAGCGCAAAAGACAATCGTATTACGCATGCAGCGGCACGAAGCAACCTTGACGTAGCCATTGCATTGCGATCGGCAGAGACTGAGTTGCAAAACACAATAGAGCTACGCGCAACGGTGTCGAAAATTGCAGCTTCAAAACCGGATCTCGACGCCAAAGCAGAAAAAAGACGATTTTGAAGCATTTTTTAAAAGGATTTTTAGAAGGAAAATTATTAGCGCCAAAGTTGAGAAAATCTGCTGACAAATCACTATTGCAGCGTGGATGCAGCCATTCCAATACGATTTACGATGCTCAGCTGCAAAAGACAACAGTATTACGCATGCAGCCGCAGCACCGACCAACCTTGACGCAGCCACTACAATGCCTTTCGCAGCATCCCGTAGCAAACCTGCACCTATCTACGGACGTGGCAACACCAAATGACAACAATCATGCAGCCATTCCAATGCGATCTGCCACCACAGCTTCAAGAAGCGCATAGAACTACGCGCACAGGAACAACCACTCGTTGCAAAACACATAGGAGGAACAATTCGCGACAGAAACGACCCCAGCCGCAACCGCCGCACAGACGAGGTACCTTTCATCGCCGGCTGCAGCCACTGTACACGGAAAAACACAAGGTTTCGTGCTCCGGCTTCCTCCCGAAAACATAGCCCATGCAACATTCATGCAGCCACTACATTGCGTTTCGCAGCATCCCGTAGCAAACCTGCACCTATCTACGGACGTGGCAACACCAAATGACAACAATCATGCAGCCATTCCAATGCGATCTGCCACCACAGCTTCAAGAAGCGCATAGAACTACGCACACAGGAACAACCACTCGTTGCAAAACACATAGGAGGAACAATTCGCGACAGAAACGACCCCAGCCGCAACCGCCGCACAGACGAGGTACCTTTCATCGCCGGCTGCAGCCACTGTACACGGAAAAACACAAGGTTTCGTGCTCCGGCTTCCTCCCGAAAACATAGCCCATGCAACATTCATGCAGCCACTACACTGCGTTTCGCAGCATCCCGTAGCAAACCTGCACCTATCTACGGACGTGGCAACACCAAATGACAACAATCATGCAGCCATTCCAATGCAATCTGCAACTAGAGATTCAAGAACCGCATGGAACTACGCACACAGACACAACCACTCGTTGCAAAACACATAGGAGGAACAATTCGCGACAGAAACGACCCCAGCCGCAACCGCCGCACAGACGAGGTACCTTTCATCGCCGGCTGCAGCCACTTTACACGGAAAAACACAAGGTTTGGTGCTCCGGCTTCCTCCCCAACACATAGCCCATGCAACATTCATGCAGCCATTACAATGCGTTTCGCAACATCCCGTGGCAAACCCGCACCTATCTACGCACGTGGCAACATCAAATGACGACAATGAAGCAGCGATTCCAATGCAATCTGCAACCAGAGATTCAAGAAGCGCATAGAACTACGCACACAGGAACAACCACTCGTTGCAAAACACATACGAGGAACAATTCGCGACAGAAACGACCCCAGCCGCAACCGCCGCACAGACGAGGTACCTTTCATCGCCGGCTGCAACCACTGTACACGGAAAAACACAAGGTTTCGTGGTCCGGCTTCCTCCCCAAAACATAGCCCATGCAACATTCATGCATCCATTACACTGCGTTTCGCAGCATCCCGTAGCAAACCTGCACCTATCTACGGACGTGGCAACACCAAATGACAACAATCATGCAGCCATTCCAATGCGATCTGCCACCACAGCTTCAAGAAGCGCATAGAACTACGCACACAGGAACAACCACTCGTTGCAAAACACATAGGAGGAACAATTCGCGACAGAAACGACCCCAGCCGCAACCGCCGCACAGACGAGGTACCTTTCATCGCCGGCTGCACCCACTTTACACGGAAAAACACAAAGGTTTCGTGGTCCGGCTTCCTCCCCAAAACATAGCCCATGCAACATTCATGCAGCCACTACACTGCGTTTCGCAGCATCCCGTAGCATACCTGCACCTATCTACGGACGTGGCAACACCAAATGACAACAATCATGCAGCCATTCCAATGCGATCTGCCACCACAGCTTCAAGAAACGCATAGAACTACGCACACAGGAACAACCACTCGTTGCAAAACACATAGGAGGAACAATTCGCGACAGAAACGACCCCAGCCGCAACCGCCGCACAGACGAGGTACCTTTCATCGCCGGCTGCAGCCACTTTACACGGAAAAACGCAAGGTTTCGTGCTCCGGCTTCCTCCCCAACTCACCCCTTCCCTTCCTCACCACTTCCCATCGTCACCACTTCCCATCGTCACCACCTCCCTTCGTCACCACTTCCCTTCCTCACTACTTCCCTTCCTCACCACTTCCCATCGTCCCCACCTCCCTTCCTCACCATTCCCCTTCATCATCACTTCCCTTCGTCACCACTTCCCTTCGTCACCACTTCCCTTCGTCACCGCTTCCCTTCGTCACCACTTCCCTTCTCCACCACTTCCCTTCGTCACCACTTCCCTTCGTCACCACTTCCCTTCTCACCACTTCCCTTCGTCACCACTTCCCTTCTTCACCACTTCCCTTCGTCACGACTTCCCTTCTTCACCACTTCCCTTCCTCACCACTTCCCTTCGTCACCACTCCCCTTCATCATCACTTCCCTTCTTCACCACTTCCCTTCGTCACCACTTTCCTTCTCCACCACTTCCCTTCCTCGCCACTTCCCTTCGTCACCACTCCCCTTCATCATCACTTCCCTTCTTCACCACTTCCCTTCGTCACCACTTCCCTTCCTCACCACTTCCCTTCCTCACCACTTCCCATCGTAACCACATCCCTTCGTCACCACCCTGTGTCATAGCTTCTTATTCTTTTGTTATGTATTGTCATGTGATCTACCACCCTTCATCATAGTCAATTTCATCGCTTCTTATTCTTTTGTTATGTATTGTTAGATTATGTTTTGTTATGTGATCTACCACCCTTCATCATAGTCAATTTCATAGCTTCTTATTCTTTTGTTATGTATTGTTGATTATGTTTTGTTATGTGATCTACCACCCTTCATCATAGTCAATTTCATCGCTTCTTATTCTTTTGCTATGTATTGTTAGATTATGTATTGTTACATGATGTACCACCCTTCATCAGAGTCAATTTCATAGCTTCTTATTCTTTTGTTATGTATTGTTGGATTATGTATTGTCACATGATCTACCACCCTTCATCATAGTCAATTTCATAGCTTCTTATTCTTTTGTTATGTATTGTTAGATTATGTATTGTTAGATCACGTACCACCCTTCATCATAGTCAATTTCATCAAGTAAAAGTCATTCGTAACTCGGAAGTATTGCTTCCCAACTTCCTTTGATAAGTATACATGTATATGTATATATGTATATCAATATAAGTATGCACTTGGCACGAGCTTCAGCTTTTGCCACACAGTCAGCAATGCGGTCATGCCAATTGGTACTGCGAGTTTCATGCCTTTTCTGTTTCCCTCCCCCTCATTGCTTACTTTCATGGACCACATGTTGCTTGGGCTGTGCCCTCACTTGTTGCTATGTATCATTTACATAACACATATATTGAAGCAATTCCTAGTTGAAGCCAGGGATATTAAGCAGCCAGAATCTCAAGAATCTCAAGAACTACCTGAAGCTTCTCCACCTCGCCCTCCTCAAGCCACATCGACTACATCACCTACTACCTCTGAGACCCTCACTCCAGAAGAATTTGAACTTATCAAGCAACATCGAGCTACTACCAAAGAGTTTTCTCCTGCAAAGAAACCCAGAACAGACCAAGGATGGGAAGAGTTTGTCACTCCACTATCAGCTAAGGATGTAGAGCTCTCAGAGTTGGACTTTGGACTCCAGCAGGAACTTTGGTCGTCACCTCAAACTAGAGCAGGCTTCCCTTGCCCTCAACCTCACCTCTCCAGAAGCACTTCACTTCGACCCCGAAAAGGCAAGCTCCAGAAGATTGACCTCACCAAGAAGCGACCTTTCACTGACCTTCAAGAGGTCGAAACTCCAACACTTGAGCATCCTCGAGCAGTACAATACTCACATTGAAGACATTGGAATCCACGGCTGACAACAAGGCACTCCTACTTCGTGGACTACCAGCTACAGATATATACAAGATTTACAATGAACAACCTGGAATATCCTTCTACATGAAGACAAGGACCCAGAGTAGCACGTGGACTTTCCATAACTGTTCAGCAGCTCTTCCATCACTACCAGATCGACACAGGTCTCACCACAGATGTACATCGATGCAACAATCTCATTGTACAAAGACCATGCCCCCTTTGTGACTACCACCTCCACTTCACCAAGAACGAGAGGAACTCTTACCAGCAGATCCTAGGTTCTTCATTTGAGTTGACCAATTCGATGAGCTTACCAACTTCATCAACAACTCATATCTCTCCCAGGACATCTTTCTTGGCCCGGACCCCTACGTCAACAATGAGCTGACGCATGTGAGTTCAGTTTGCACCTGCTTCTCCGATGTAGCCTACTGGAAATTTGCTCATGTTTTTCAGCATAGGCCTAGGGATAAATCACAGCGTCAGTTCCCCAATAAGGGCCAAAGGCAGTACCACTCCTTTACCACATCAGAATCTTAGATCCGAAACAGCCCGCAATCATAGACTTCAAACTGTTTTACTCCACCGACAAAATCGTCGTGGTTATCGCGAATTGTTTTCTCAACGCTCTCGATGGATGGGCCCCACCTTGCCCATTCCATCCGGTTCCGCGTAGAAGGTGCAAGTTAGCAGCGTTTCCCAAAAGAGCCATTATCCTCTACTTTTTCTTACGCACTTCATCTCGCCCCACAATTGAAGTAGTCAACCCTTTTTGGGTGCGCTGCTGTGGACGCGTGGCTCAATCGGAGCTGCATAGCGCTTCCGAAAAAATATACAAATATAAGTATGAATATATATTCTAGATGCGTGCATGTGGGCATGTTGAGACTCAAGACAGTAAGTACATTATGAAATGTTATAAAGTCAAGTACGGCAATTGCAAGCAACATGCAAGGCTAGTCTCCTGCTCATTGCGGGTATGGTAAGCCGCATAGCCTCGAGCACCCACGTGCACGCAAGGCTCACAGAACAAACCTTGCAGACTTGGTTTCTCCAAACTGTTGTACCATTGGCCACTGACACATTGCAATTTTTCTTCGTGTACAACGCTGCTTCCACGGACTAAACGATATCGCTCTGCCCAGCATGAGGCCAACAAAACGGAGCCATGCTTGAAAGAGCTCGGGAGGTTTTTCTTGTGCTTCCAGGTGTGCGAATCTATACTTCGATGTGTTGGGCGACCACAGCTCTGAACTCCCATACCTCCCAGCAAAAGCACTGCATCACATTGCTGGTAGAGGTGTAAGAAAGCAAAACCCACCTCGAATGCACTTTGTGCCGAGACATGAGTTCCTTCATTGGACGTGGAAGCTTGGAGAAGTGAAAATGGCCCGGCCACAGCTGCAATGGCAATGCCCGTTAGCTGGACGTGTCCGCGGCCCACGCGGTCAAACTCGAAAGTGATTTCGCCACGGGGGTTTGCCGTGGCGACGCCGTTCATCTGGGCCATAAAATAGCCATCTTGCGTGACGGTAGCCTCTACCCCGTGATTCACCGACACCAAGTTATCCTGATGGTAGTGCGACCCAATGCGATCCGAGGAGTAGATCGTGTACAAGTACTGGGCTGCTGGCACCAATCCACTTACAACTGCAGTGGCCTTGCCATTAATGTTTCTGAGGAATCCATACGCATAGTCTCTCGTGTGTGTCCATCCGCTTAGAGCAGCTGTGTAGCCATTGTACAAGGTCATGTGGAAAGTTTGATCCTGCACACCGTCCAGGGACTCATGGCCTTTTGCTTCGAAATTGTTATCGACCCACCTGGCCAACCGCTCGGCTGGTTCCAACATGGCACCAGCTCGCAGTTTCCATTGTAGGTACTTAACAGCTGTCCTGAGCAGAACATGTGGAAAACATGCCGCAAGGACAACAACACCATGTGCAAGATGCAGTGCCACAAGCATCAATTACAACAAAAGCTGCTAAAAATTACACCGGCAGAGACCCCAGATAGAAAAGGTTTCAGAAACGCTTTTTTATTTGCCATGCATATGCCGTGCGAATTGGCTGCGGCAAAACCGGAACTGCTGGTTCCCAAACGTTGGAACCAATGCTTCCCAATCTTGGACCCGCGAATTCCCAATTCGAATATCAATTTGGGGAACAGGGGGGTAACAGGGGAACAGGGAGGAACAAAATCACCCCTACCTAAGCTAGGGGCCCCCGTCCCCCCTAAAAATAATTTCCAAAATTATTTCCAGGGGGGGTTCACCTCTGCTATATTTTACATCCTTAAGTGCAGATACCCGGAAATAATTTCCAGAAACAAGCCCCCCTAAATATCATCAAAAATCCATAAAATTATTTCAAGGTCCTTCCACCTATATAATTATTTTGAGGGGGGTTCCACGGGCCATCTCACAAGCAAGCCACCCCCTGTTGTTTCATTGGCTGCTTCCATTTTCAAGACTCCTCACGCCATGGTTTGTTGTGTCCTAGTATAGTCTAACCCGTCAATATAGTTTTAAAATCATTTCGTATATATATAAACTTCAAGTGGTCGGAAGAAAAAAAAACCTATCAGACCTTCTCCCCTTGGGAATTCCCGCAAAGTGGTGTTCAATAATTATCTTCATCATTGAATTTTTCCTACATAGTTCCAATGTTTTCATACTTCTCCCTAATTCCCTATTTCTCCCATATTCCCTTCATGTCCTGTCAAAAAAGACGGTGGGAATGAGTGGGAAAGGGCAAGCATTTGTTTTTCAATTTTTTTCCAAGCCTCTGGGCGAGTTGGGTCGCTCTGGCAGCTGTTTTTTGAGAAGTGCAAGGCATCTCGAGTACCCCAAAAATAATTTCTCCCCTTGGGAAATCCCACGAAATAGTATTCAACCTGGCTCTTTCCTGTAATGGTTTTTCTAACCTTTCATATTTTCCCTTATTTCGCAATATTTCTCCCATGTTCCTTTCATGTGCCTCCAAAGAATTCTCGATGGTAAGCAATTGGTTTTTATAGATTGTTGAGTTTTTGAGTTTTTTCCAGCCTCTGGGCGAGTTGGGTCGTTCTGGCAGCTGTTTTTTGAGAAGTGCAGGGCATCTCCAATACCCCTCAAATAATTTCTCCCCTTGAGAAATCCCACGAAATAGTATTCAACCTGGCCGTTTCCTGTAGTGGTTTTCCTAACCTTTCATATTTTCCCTTATTTCGCAATATTTCTCCCATATTCCTTTCATTTGCCTCCAAAGAACGATGGTAAGCATTCGGTCTTTATATGTTTTTGAGTTCGTTTCCAGCTTCTGGGCAAGTTGGATGGATGGTCCTGGCAGCTGCCCACTTTGATTTTTGAGGAGCGCAGGGCATCTCCAATACCCCTAAAATAATTTCCCAAAGAACGTTTTTTGGTTGCGGGTTGCAAATTTTGATGCGTTCTTGGTGCAATTTGAATTGGAGGGAGATTCTGAGCTGACTAGGAGGGAGCACACATGAAGCATGATGATTGAATTTATTTGCGCTTCCTGATTTGCAACGCGTCGATCCAAAAAACAACAAGACATACAAAAAAATAATAGTAAAACACCTTTGCAAAGCCAACATTGTGCAGGATTTCCTGATATAATGTACTTTGTGATCTTCTTCAATTCTGTTTCCATAGGCTACGCAATGCTACGCATTCCCTTTTGTCGCTAGATTTTTTGATAGGGGTATCCTTCTGTTATTCTGAGATTTCTGATGCATATTGACGGGGCATTCTCTGAAGGCGTCCCTCATATTTCAAAACATGCTTTAAACTTTAAACATTGAGTTGGAGGGGAAGGGGGGTGGAGAACACTTGTCGTTGAAGCTTGACATGTGGCACTCCCTGCAAAATAACTTTGTGAAAGGAGGTCAGAATATTTTTGAAATAATATCATTCTAGGGAACCCCTGGGGAAAGACATTTTGAGGGGGGGTTAATGGAAATTATTTCCAGGTGTTCCTAGGTCAAGTCGATGAATCGAATGTATGTCAAGCCCCATTGAAATAGTTAGTTATGTATTATTATTATTAAGGGGGGTGAGGGGGGGTAACTAAAGTAGGGGTGATTGTGAACCAAATGGCTACTGAAGCTTCGGCAGTTTCATTGGACAATGAACAAACATTCTTGACACCACAAAACGGCAGTACTACGATAGGTTCAACCAAAATTATTTCGAAATAATTTTTTGGCACCTGACCCCTCGTTGGAAAATTATTTTGATGGGGTCGGACCCCGTTAAAATAATTTCTAGCCCGGAAATTATTTTTGCATGGTTTGACCTATGCCAGAAGTATATGGTTCTCGCATGAAATTGATAATTATTTCTGGAAAATTATTTTGGTACGTCACCCCCCCTGAAATAATATAGCTAAGGTAGCAGTGATGGAACAAATATTTTTACATAGATGTTCCACAGAACGTTTTCATGTCTCAGCCGCTTCGAACCTGAAAGAAGAAAGGCAATTGCATTCCGCAAATCACCAGGCCGAAGTGATTGCACACTACACACATGAAACAAGAGAACACATTAGACCCTGAAGGTACCACAAATCTGAAACCAAAGGGGGGCGTTCATTTTGGCAACAATCTTGATAATGTTCGAGGTGGTGATCATGAACATGATGCTGTTGATGGTCGCGATGATCTTGGTGCGGGTGATGATGTTGATGCATGTTATGATCATCACGATCATCCTGATGATTCTGCTGATTCTGATGATGCTAATGGCCATGATCATGATGATCATGACCATGTGGATGATCATGCTGGTGTCGATGACCATGTTGATGTCGATGACCACGTTGATCACAAGATTATGTCGGTGATGATAATGCTGATGATTCTGCTGATGATGGTGATGATGATAATTTTAACGATGACAATGATGTTGATGACCATGTCGATCATGATGGTGATGATGATCGTGAAGATGATGGTGATGATGCTCATCGCGATGATGATGATGATGATGGTGATGATGATGATGATGATGTTGATGATGGTGATGATGATGATGATCATCATCATGAAGATGATGGCGATGATGGTGATCATTGATCATGATGATGATGATGATGATGATGATCTTGATTAATGAAGGAAGGGCATCCCGTGCACAGGCGAGTCGGGTCATCCCGTGCACCAGCGAGCCAAAATCCCGTGCACACACGAGGCGGTTACCAATGCGTCCCAATCTTGGAACTGCGGGTTCCCAGTTCCTGGGCCTGCTTGGGAACCTCTTGCTGGGAACCCTTGCTTGGGAACCTGTTCCTGGGAACCTCTTGGGAACCTGTTCCTGGGAACCTTGCTTGGAAACCAACCTTGCTTGGGAACCTCTTCCTGGGAACCCAATTCCCAACCTTGCGCCGTGCGGATTTGGCTGCTCCGAGGGATTCTCTTGGAAAAGGAAACCCTTCCTGGGAACCCGGTTCCCAACCTTGCGCGCCGTGCGGATTTGGCTGCCCCGACCTGCTCCGGAACCTTTACTATGGCTGAAGACCCCAAGCTTACGCTGTTGGGGAAAAAGGTTTTGAAAAGCTGCGATTCCCAAGAGTTAAAAACATTCGCGCACGGCTTCCCAGTTTCAGGAACTGCTGGTTCCCAAGCCCCAATCTTACATGTTCCAAGTTCTAGGAACTAGCGGTTCCCAAACATTGGCACCGATGCTTCCCAATCTTGGAACCACGGGTTCCCAGTTCGAAGACTGCTGGATTCCAAAGATTGGAACCCATGCTTCTCAATCTTGGAACCATTTGTTCCCAGTTCTAGGAACTACCGTTTTTCAAACGTTGGAACCCATGCTTCCCAATCTTGGAACCGTGCGTTTCCGATTCAAAAAACTGCCGGTTCCCAAAGATTGGAATCAATTCTTCCCAAGCTTGGAACTATAGGGTTCCAGTTTTGGGAGTTACCAGGTCCAAAACGTTGGCCCCAAAACTTTGAAATCTTGCGCCCGCGGATTGCCAATTCGGGGAAACGTCGGTCCGTCGGTCTCCAAAGAATGAAACCAATTTTCCCCGGTTGGAACCATGCATTCCAAGTTCCACCGAATTCCGGTTCCCAAAGGTTGAAATTGTGTCTTGTAACTTGAAACATCAAAACTTCGTGGTCCTTTTTGCAAGAATGATGAATTCCCAAGGGTTGGAAGCTATGTTTCCGAGTTTTGACACGAGTTTCATTTCCAAGAACTGCGGTTCAAGAGGTTGTAACCTTGGCATCCGATTGAACATAAACTTTTGCAATAAGCCTTTGTTGCTTTGCTTGATGGACCGCCAAAAAGATGTTTATTTATACATGTATTTTGATTTTGATTGAATGCACATGTACAAGATACTTCGTGCTGTTTATACATGTATTTTGATTTTGATTGAACGCACATGTAAAAAGATGCTGCGTGGTGTTTATACATGTATTTTTTCACGAATGCACATGTAAAAGATGCTGTGTGGAAAACGTTGGTCTTTGTTTTGTTTAATGGGCCAATATCAATTGAGGCACTTGTGGAAACATGCATATCGGACCGACACGAAAAACATGTTCGATAAAAAAACGCTGTGTTTTGCTTATTGGTCCGGTACCATCGATGCGTTCGCAATAGACATGCCAAGAGTGACCGGCCGCAAAAAGAAGGCGCGTGATTAAACCAATCAAACATATTGGCAAATCACGTATAATAAGATATGATATATTTAAAAAAAATGCGCTTCAAAAAACATATGACATGTGTTCACTAACCCGACATCAGAAACCAAAAAATGTTTGTTATAGAAATAGTTTTGGCCAAATACAAATTGTTTTGAACAGTTGCGATTCCCAAGTGTTGGAAGTTGAGATGTCGAAAAAGTGCACGCCGTTGTGGCGCGAAGCACATTTCCAAGTCAAAATGTACAAAACACACCATTCTCGGACCACTTTTGGAAGTTGAGATGTCGAAAAAGTGCACGCCGTTGTGGCGCGAAGCACATTTCGAAGTCAAAATGTACAAAACACACCAGTGTCGGACCACTTTTGGAAATCATTGGCACACGGGTTCCCAGTTTCAGGAACTGCTGGTCCGCAAGCGTTCGAACCAATGCTTCCCAATCTTGGAAGCACATGTTCCTAGTTCTAGGAACTAGCGGTTCCCAAACATTGTAACCAATGTTTCCTGGTTCCCAAATGTTCGAACCACTGCTTCCCAATCTTGGAGCCAGGGGTTCCAAATTCTAGGAACCAGCAGTTCCCAAAAGTTCGAACCAATGCTTCGCATCTTGGAACAACACGTTCCCAGTTCCAGAAACTAGCGAGTCCCAAACATTAGAACCGATGCTTCCCAATCTTGGAACCACGGGTTCCCAGTTCGAGGAACTGCTGGTTCATCGCAAGGCCATGGTCTTCTGCTGGGTTGGGCCCATTGGGCCCGTTGGGCCCGTTGGGCCCGTTGGGCCCGTTGGGCCGTTGGGCCCGTCGGGCCCGTCAGGCGGGGCCCGTCAGGCAGGGCCCGTCAGACCCGTTGGGGCCCGACGTTGTGGCCGCTGTCTAGGAAAGAATCGCAGAATCTGCAAACGGCACCGCTTGACAAATCATACCCCGAGTGGATCCGAAGGATTTTGTTTCACCGGTTGGTAGTCAACAGCTGGTGCCGAACTAATCAACATCGTGGAATAATATCTGTAACCAAATGAAGAACAGAAAGCATATGCATTAGTTGTATTTAGCCATGGATGACTGAAGCAGGAAAGCGACGAAAATTGGAAACATGATCCCAATGGCGTGCTGGGATCATACATTGTTCATCTACAACTAGATGTAATTAGGTATAAGATATACATAAAGAACAATCACTCAATAAATAAATATTTATGTGTGTATACGCATTAGAAAGATACAAGATGCATACATTTATGTGCATATACATATGTTGAAATACGGCTAATGCCTGGGTTTAGCCTGGCAGGGCAACGACGATGGGCAACGAAGCGTCATCATCATCATCATCATCATCATCATCCCTTGTTGATCTTCCCAGTCGAAAGCAAAAGCAAACGAGAGTGGATTTTTTTATATTCCTAATACCTGTGGTGATCTTCCCACTTGAATCTAAAAGTTCAAGCAGGGTGGGCAATTATGTTTCTAAGGGAACTTTTATTCCAAATACCTACAGTATCGGTGATCTTCCCAATTGAATGTAAAATTCACAGGCGGGGAACTTATATGCCAAATAATTGCCCTTGTTGATTTGCCTGCTTGAATGTAAAGTTGAACAGAGATGTGATTCTAAATTCCTAATACCTTTGTTGATTTTCCCCATTGAATATTAAGTTAGCCGGGGGTGGGAATCTATATTCCCAGTACCGTTGTTGATCTTCCCAATTGAATCAATTGAATGTAAAGTGTAACGCCAGCACCAGAAGGGATGATGGGTTCATTCAGCGCCACGGCCTCTCGAGCCCGTTGAGCCCGTCGAGCCCGTCGAGCCCGTCGAGCCCGTTGGGCCCGTTGGGCCCGTCGGGCCCGTTGAGCCCGTGAAGCAGGCCCGTTGGGGCCCGTTGGAGCCCGTTGGGCCCGTCGGGCCCGTTGAGCCCGTCGGGCCCGTCGGGCCCGTTGAGCCCGAACCTATAGGAAAGGACTATTCTCGCAATCTTGGAACAACGGGTTCCCAGTTCAGGGAACTGCTGCAATCTTGGAACAACGGGTTCCCAGTTCAGGGAACTGCTGGCTCCCAAAGGTTCGAACCAATGCTTCCCAATCTTGGAACTATGGGTTCCTAGTTCTTGGAACAAGCAGTGCCCAAGCATGTTCCCAAACATTGGAACCAATGCTTCCCAATCTTGGAACCGCGGATTCCCAGTTTTAGGAACTTAGCGGCTCCCACACATTGGAACCGAAGCTTTCCAATCTTGGAACCACGGGTTCAAAATTCGAGGAACTTGCGAATCTTAAACATTAGAACCGATGCTTCCCAGTCTTGGAACCGCGGGTTCCCAATTCTAGATTCTAGGAACTGGCGGTTCCAAAACATTGGAACCGATGCTTCCCAATCTTGGTACCACGGGTTCCCAATTCTAGGAACTCGCGGTTCCCAAAAGTTGGAACCAATGCTGCCCGAACACTGGTTCCGAGTTCGAGGAACTGATGGTTCCAAACGTTGGAACCCATGCTTCCCAATCTTTGAACCCGAGGAACTGCTGGTTCCCAAAGGTTCGAACCAATGCTTCCCAATCTTGGACCCAGTTCTAGGAACTGGCAGTTCCCACTGGTTCCAAGTTCTAGGAACTACCGTTTTTCAAACATTCGAACCAATGCCTTCCAATCTTGGAACCGTGTGTCTGCAGTTCAAGATTGGAATCAATGCTTCCGATGCTCGGAACTGGGAATTCCCAGTTTTAGGAATTTCCGATTCCGAAACGCTGGAACGAATGCTTTGAAATTTGAAACCGCAGGTTCCCAATTCGGGGAAACGCCGGTCTCCAAAGATTGGTGGGTTTCAAGTTCCAGTGAATTTTCGGTTCCCAAAAGTTGAAATAATTATGTCACTGCGCTCCCTCAGTCCCAGTGCACGGCCGCAAATCTCCTTTTGCGGGTTGCGCAAGACGCATCATGTAATGAAACACCTACCCTGAGTCTCCAAAACTAGTAAATTTAGGTGCCCAAAAATTTACGTAAATTTTGGGATTTACTAACGTGGATTTACGTAAATTTTTACTAACGTTAGTAAAATTTACTAACGTTAGTAAAATTTACTAACGTTAGTAAATTGATTTACTAACGGTAGTAAATGCATTTACTAATCCAACCTTTTTTTGGGGGGTTGCATTTTTGATGTTGTTTTTTGGCTAGTGCCTGACAAAGAATTTTCTTGAAACTCGTGAGGTTGGGAAAGATTAGACATTGTAGAACCCCCGTTTGGCTTAAGACTGCTTTTACCGTTTTGGTGCAGGAGGGGGGGGGTATTGGTGCACGGCTGGTGCGCGGAAAAGGAAAATAGGGGCAAGGGTGGGTCTGGGAAGGGAAAAATAGGTGCGGGAGTCGGTTCTTGCCAATCTATAGATCCAGTCAGGATCCCGTCGGGACCCAGTCGGGCACCAATTTTTGCATTTTTGGGCACCGCCTTTGGCCAGTCGGGATCCAGTCGGGATCCAGTCGGGATCCAGTCGGGATCCAGTCGGGATCCAGTCGGGATCCAGTCGGGCACCAATGCCGGGAGGCAGCCAAATTCATAAAAAATAGCATTTTTGCAGTGTTTTTGCATGTTTTTCGGTGATTTTGGCTGCTTCCCGACAGGTCCAAACGTGGTGCCAAAAATTCGAAAATTGGTGCCCGACTGGATCCCGACTGGATCCCGACTGGATCCCGACTGGCCAAAAGCGGTGCCCAAAAATGCAAAAATTGGTGCCCGATTGGGTCCCGACTGGGTCCCGACTGGGTCCCGACTGGATCCCGACCCGGTTTCTTCAAAAAAACACCTATTTCCTTAAATTTGAGCACCTATTTTTGAAATTTTAGCACCTTGCCGTGCACCACCCCTTCCCTCCGTTTCCCCCTCCGGACCCCCCCCCCCACCAGTCTTAAGCCAAACACGGGCTTGGCAAATTAGACATGTTTCCATCAGAGAATTTACTTGAGATGGGTTATGCTGTGATAGATTTGTAGATGTGTTTGTGGGAGATTTTACACGAGCTTTGCGGGTTTGTGACAAAGAATTTACTTGGGATGTTGTGGTTTTGTGGTCGGATTTACATGAGATCTAGGCCCCTGGTGGAAAATCGAATTATGCAAAATATCTAATCCTGACATGGAATCAGAGACAATGCATCTTTTCTTGGTGCACTGCAGTGGGTAGCAAAACATTGCTCAGCAACAAATGTAAATTCAATCAACTTACTTCTCATGATTAAGTTTTATAAAATGCTATTTGGGATTTACTCTATGTATTATATTTGTACATTAACTAATGGGTACCCAAAAAACAAACCTGAAAAATAAGGGTGGATTGGCATAAGGAATTTACTTTTGGAGCTGCCTGTTGCACAAGATGCACATAAACAGAATTTACATAAGCATAGATGAATCCACAGAAGGAACTTACATTGGATCTTGATTTCAATTTTCTTTGGAATAAAATTAAAGAAAATTACTATAAAATAAAACCTGATGAAGTATCATAGCAATGAGAACCATATCATAGTTTGTTTTTCCAGGCAAAAGAAACAAGTTCAGGATTGTTTGTTAGAAACCTTGATCAATATAAACGTTTGCCCATGGGATGATACTTAGCTGACTGTATTTGTGATAATGTATGACATACCTCTGGAGAAGGTTTGGATGAAATTCTAGTCAGCCCTTGGCTGGCTTCAAAAGATACATCAATGAAGTCTCATTGAGACCATGGCCCCACTTTCAATTCCATCTTGATATTTTTTGGACCTGTGTTTAATGATTTGCAAGGTTTTAATAAAAATGATTGAAGCCCGGTCAAAAGCATCATGCACCCCTGATGCCTTCTCGATGCATTTTAATAAAGATGATTGAACCCGGTTAAAAGCATCATGCACCACTGATGCCTTCTCGATGCACTTTTTGATACACTTTTGGTACATTTTTGATGCACTTTTGATGCACTTTTGATCCATTTTGATGCATTTTTGATGCACTTTTGATGCATTTTTGATGCACTTTTGATGCATTTTTGATGCACTTTTGATACACTTTTGATCCATTTTAATGCACTTTTGATGCACTTTTGATGCACTTTTGATGCATTTTTGATGCACTTTTGATGCACTTTTGATGCATTTTTGATGCACTTTTAAATTTGATGCACTTTTGATGCACTTTTGATGCACTTTTGATGCACTTTTGATGCACTTTTGATGCATTTTTGATGCACTTTTAAATTTGATGCACTTTTGATGCACTTTTGATGCACTTTTGTACACTTTTGATGCAGTTTTGATCCATTTTGATGCATTTTTGATGCACTTTTGATGCATTTTTGATACACTTTTGATGCACTTTTGATGCACTTTTGATCCATTTTGATGCACTTTTGATGCATTTTTGATGCACTTTTGATGCACTTTTGATGCACTTTTGATGCACTTTTGATCCATTTTGATGCACTTTTGATGCACTTTTGATCCATTTTGATGCACTTTTGATGCATTTTTGATGCACTTTTGATGCAGTTTTAAATTTGATGCACTTTTGATGCACTTTTGATGCACTTTTGCCGCCTTTTGGTGCACTTTTGATGCACTTTTTTAAAGTGCATCAAAAGTGCGTCAAAAGTGCTTCAAAAGTGCGTCAACTTTTTTTAATGAATTCTGTTAAAAAAAGAAAATATTTGTCAAAAAAATCTTGAAAAATGTATGCGGCGAGCTCCAAGTCAAGTTCACTGGATGCAGACCTGGGTAAAGTTCACTGGATGCAGTCTCAGGTAAAGTTCACTGGATGCAGCCTGAAGCAAGATTCACTGGGTGCAGTGTCAAGTAAAGTTCACTCGATGCAGTCTCAGGCAAAGCCCAGAAAGGAACCAGCAGTCTCAAGTAAAGTTCACTGGGTGCAGTCTCAAGTAAAGTTCACTGGATGCAGCCTCAAGTAAAGTTCACTGGATGCAGCCTGAAGTAAAGTTCACTGGATGCAGTCTCAAGTAAACTCAAGTAAAGTTCACTGGATGCAGTCTCAAGTAAACTCAAGTAAAGTTCACTGGATGCAGACCCAGGTAAAGTTCAATGGATGCAGTCTCAAGTCAAGTTCACTGGATGCAGCCTGAAGTAAAGTTCACTGGATGCAGCTTCAGGTATACTCAAGTAAAGTTCACTGGATGAAGACCCCGGTAAAGTTCAATGGATGCAGTCTCAAGTCAAGTTCACTGGATGCAGCCTGAAGTAAAGTTCACTGGATGCAGTCTCAAGTAAACACAAGTAAAGTTCACTGGATGCAGTCTCACGTAATGCTCTGACAGGAAACAGTCCCAAGTAAAGTTCACTGGATGCAGACCTGGGTAAAGTTCAGTGGCTGCAGTCTCAAGTCAAGTTCACTGGATGCAGCCTGAAGTAAAGTTCACTGGATGCAGTCTCAAGTAAACTCAAGTAAAGTTCACTGGATGCAGTCTCAAGTAAACTCAAGTAAAGTTCACTGGATGCAGTCCCAAGTGAAGTTCACTGGATGCAGCCCCAAGTAAAGTTCACTGGATGCAGCCTGAAGTAAAGTTCACTGGATGCAGGCCCAGGTAAAGTTCAATGGATGCAGTCTCAAGTCAAGTTCACTGGATGCAGCCTGAAGTAAAGTTCACTGGATGCAGTCTCAAGTAAACACAAGTAAAGTTCACTGGATGCAGTCTCAAGTAAAGCTCAGAAAGGAAACAGTCCCAAGTAAAGTTCACTGGGTGCAGTCCCAAGAAACAGGATGCAGCCGCAAGTAAAATTCAGAAAGGAAGCAGTCTCAAGTAAAGTTCACTGGATGCAGCCCCAAGTAAAGTTCACTGGATGCAGTCTCAAGTAAAATTCACTGAGTGCAGTGTAGGTGTGAAAAACATGAGTCTTTACAAATCTCCCTGTTTGAAACGTGTCTCAAGCACATGCAGCCCAAAACTTTGGCAGCAGCATTTTCTTCAGTACCTCTGGCTTGCAAGCATCAATGGCCAAAGTGTCGTTCGAGTTCATAGGCAAGAAAAGCATCGTCTTCAAGTTCAGTTCAATTGCAGGTTCATTGTCACCAGGTAGATTTACATGAGTTCTTGGGCTTTATGGTATTGACTTTAGAATATTGACTTTACTTTTGGTAATCTATAAAAAGTCCTTACTTGACTGGTCACTTGCAAAGATTCTGGCTTTACTTGGCCATATCCATTAAACATACGAGTATGTGAGAAAACTAATTCTTTGTTATGGAAAAATTGGATTGTCACTTTGTGAACTAAAACGACATTCACTAAATCTAAAATATGCTGCTGCATTTCTGTTACAAAATCAAAAAATCAATCAAAAATGCTAAGAAAAAACTGTACGGTCGATGCACTTTTGATGCACTTTTGATGCACTTTTCGTTTTTCACAAAATTTACTAATATCAAGAAAAATGGAGAAAAAATTACGTAAATTCTTCCCCATTAGTAAATTTACTAAATTAGTAAATTTACTAGTTTTGGATAGTTTTGGAGACTCAGGGTATCCAAAGTGGCCAATGGATAGGCCTCTGCCCAGTGTTCTTCACTGGGCAGTCAAACTCACCCTGTGGCTAATTCCACAGGGTGTTCAATCAAACCTCTGGTTGCCACCCCGCGCACGTATATGTATTTGAAATTGAAAGGTGGTGAAAGGGGATGGTTGGAGGGCCTCGAAATGGGCTCTTGAGCCCCATGTCTATACGTGCGCTTCGTGACACTTATTGCACGAGTGCAAATCATCGTCACTGCGCTCCCTCAGTCCCAGTGCACGGCCGCAAATCTCCTTTTGTGGGTTGCGCAAGACGCATCATGTAATGAAACACCTATCCAAAGTGGCCAATGGATAGGCCTCTGCCCAGTGTTCTTCACTGGGCAGTCAAACTCACCCTGTGGCTAATTCCACAGGGTGTTCAATCAAACCTCTGGTTGCCACCCTACTTTAGCCAGAGGGTTGATATTCCCCTTGGCCTGCCATATTCATAAACCGTAATAACTAAACAAATTGAAAACTTTACCTACTTAACACAGTTTTGCCCCAGCAGTCCTCACCAAGGGTCTCTCCACCTCATCTCACCTTTCTTGGCCCTCTTCGCCTTCGGGAGGTTCCTCTCCTCCCGAAGTTTGTCGAGCTTCGCCTCCTTCGAGGTGCGGTGCAACTTCAGCTCTGAGTCCAGTCTGCCCGCCTGCTCCATAAGCTTTGGCAGAACCATGAACGGCAACCTGTCCAGGTCTACCTCGACACGACGACTCGCATCGAACTCTTCGTACCTGGCATTAGTTAGATCGTCTGCTTCTGTGTTCTGATTTCTGGGCACCCACGCCAGCTCCATCTCGGCGTCGAAAACGTCCAGCTGCGCAGCCATCTCCATCACCAGAATGCTCAATGGGTACTTGCTGGAGGCGAACTTCCTGAGGACGTGGGAATTTCCCGCATTGTCCGTGTAGGCCGACAACGTGATCAGGCCTCCTTGTCTGCTCCAGCTCGCCTCAGGTCCGAATACCATTAGAGCCAGCAAGACTCCCATGAGTTCCAGGCTGGCGATACTCCTGAAGGGGTCGCCTTTCAAATAGGCCCATGGAGCCGTCTTGCGAGTGAGCTCCACCGCAAACCACCTCGCTTTGCGATGGCTGATTCCCCCCCAGGATTCTCATCCACCGATGCGAATGGTGTCTCCAGACGCACTTGCATCCACTCTGAAGCAATCCATCCTGGAAGGCCCCGCCCTCCTTGCACGTCTCATTGGTCTCCTCTTCACTTCATCGCTGATGAACTGCAGTAGCGTTACCACCGCAGGCGGGAAGGCAGCGTACGTGCCAGGTGCTAGGCTGGAGCACCAAGCGAATAGGGGGGCCAAGAACGGGCGCACGTGTCTCAGTGCTCCGGCCACGAAGGAAAGTCTCCCTAAGGCCGACCTCAAGTCTCTGCCCACAATGCCCCCTTTCAATAGCTTGTCGTCAACCCAGTCTAGGATCCACCGCTGCTTCCTCTCACTGATTCCCAGCTCATAGCGGTGGAGATCCAGCTGGTAGCCTATCCATGCCACCGAAGCTCCACCACCTACTTTGTGCCAGCTTATGGGCACTTCCAGCAGGTCCAGGACAAACATCCAGTAGAGCAGCTTTGCCCAAAAGTTCTGCCCAGTGGCGACCGCCCAGCCGTCATCCGCATAGAGCAGGTGCAGGATCCCCAGCAGTCGCCCACCAAGGCGATGGGCCAGACGCACCACGCAGGCCGCGCATCTTCCCCACCAGTAAGCCGCACTGGCGATACCAAAGGTGCCTCTCGTGTGGACATACACCTGCCCGCTGTCGTCTCCAGGCAGCCGAAAAGCCTGTAGGCCCCAATCCTTTCGCACCACTGGTACGAGTTTGTGCGCCCTTGCAATGTCGTAGATGATCGCGAACCTGATGCCGGCTCCTCCCCGGCACTCTTCCTCGGCCTCCGTCATCACTGCCGACGCGTCGTCTATCAAGGGGAATCGCATCTGGTCTCTGACGCGTATCCTCCGGTTGACGTCCACTGAATAGCTGCCGTCATGGATGAGCCTCACCTTGGTGGTGCCCAGCTCCTTAGGAACTGCTCCCAGAGCTGCTATGGCCAGACGGCCTTTAAACTCCTTCTTGGCTTGCTCCAGGCTCATGGCGACGATAGTACCTCTCTGCACCTCCTCCTTCACTTGCCTCGTGATGTCAGCGGCATTCTCTTCCGCCGATGTGTAGTTCGCCGCCTCTGTGTCACGGAGCTCCTCTTCAGTCCCATCTACCGTCCACTTCGTCTTCTCCTCATAGACTTCAGGGACTCTGGGCATCACTTGGTCTACTCCCAGTTCAACTCCAGACTCCACTACGCCCTTCAGGAACCTCCAGTCCTCGTCTCCTACCATCTCCAACATAGTAGAGAGCCTTCTGAAGTTTATTTCCGTATGAATGTCCGTCTCCTTTCTTTCCGGCCGGCCCCCTCTCGAGCTCAACCATTGGTCCAGGTCTGCCCTCAGGTTCTCAATATCAGAGAAGACCTCTCCATTCAGCTTGCCTGCAGCCAACTTCCAAAACCGCTCCTTGGCCTTGTCCATTCCGATTCTTCTCATCCAGCCCCTGAAGAGCTCCTGCACCTTCGCTTGTAGAGCTTTCGCCGCCTCCGTGCTCAACTCCTTCCTCCTGCTCACCGGCCACCTCCCCGGAGAACAAAGTCCTCCTCCATCATGCACCGGCCTCTTAATTCCTTTGTAGCAAACTTCCATTGGAGGCCCCAGACCTGAGTTGCCTCCAGAGCTGTTGTTCTGCTGTCCGCTGGGGCCGTGTCTGTGGGGCCCTTCTTCCGCCCTCTCTTGCCGGGATGGATTCTGCATCACCACCCTGGCCTGATCCACGAGGCTCTTTGCTGGCCTGGCTGGACTGGCTGGACTGGCTGAGCACTCCCCGTTCCCCACTTTAGAGGAGTGGGAAGACCAGCAGGATTGCAGGGCTTTGGCTAAGCTGGCATCCATGTTTTCTGGATAGGCTCCCGTACCGGTGGTACGGAATACTGCATCTCCCTTTCGCCTGGCCAAGGAAGTTGTAGTCTGACAGGAACAGGAGTTCGTCAATGGCCCCGCGTAGGTCCCGTCAGCATGAAAGGATGGCCATCCTTCAGGACCCCACTGACGCAAAGGATCAAGGTTTGTCAAGATCCGAGTTGGTTTCCTGTAAGGCGCTCCAAAGCAACATTGGCAAAATGCCACTGAAAAGAGCATCAGCGGGTTTGCTCCCTCTAGCAGAGACCTCAGCCGCGTCAGTTGCCAAATGGAGGCTGGATGAAGCTCCGCTTGATCCTCTTCTCGCCATATTGTGCCTAGGTCTTCTGGGTGCTCTGCCCACACAATCACTAAAAGTCCTTTACTGGACCGCGGGAATTGTTGCAGCAACTCCAAGACGTCCAACATGAAGACCACCAAGGTGTTGCCCAGGTTGGCATCCCGTTCGTGAGCAGCTGAGAGCCAGGGAAATCCCCAGATATGTTCTCTGCTACGAACCATTGGAGGTCCCCGAAAGTTGGCTCCACGCACGCGGCTCCAGGTGCTGCAAGGAGGCGTGATCAACACCGCATCATACAGACCTTTCTTCAAGTCCGTTAGGACTCTGTCACGATGTGCCCTGCAGGTCATGTCGTGATCTGGTGAAAGCAAAATGTCGACTTCGTCGATCTGCACTTCGTCTCGAAGGAGTGACTTCAGGACTGCAGCCACCGAAGTTTTGCGCTGGCTGCCGCTGAAAAGATACAGAATTCTCATGCAATGATTGCTCCCTCTTGGCTCCTCTGGTGGAGGGTCAGGAGCTTCCCCTCCTGAGCGGCACCGTCACTTGTCGCCCTCAAATCCATCCCCATGCCCCGAGGTATCTCTGTTCCTGACCTTGGGGCACGAGTGGTAGGGATGGCTCTCGTAGCAGATTTGGCAGGCATGAAGGCGCCCACATGCATACCTGCACCGATCGTTCGGTGAGTTCCACTTCCAGCATATCTGTCTGCCATCGGGCGCTTTGTCATGCAGCTGATGGCCCATGTAGGTGCTTCGCTGCTTACCTTTCTGTCCTTTCTTGCCCTTGCCTTTGCCCTTTGGGCGCCATGAAGTGCCCTCGCCACGAACGTCCGGGGTACGAGATCTTGGTGTCTCTGATGATCCCGTTCCACCGCCTCCCCTGCTATATCCAAGTGCAACTTGGCTGTAGACGTTGGGCGTGATGAAGTATCGTTCCTTGATGGTGGTGTCCATCATCGCGGCCTTCAATGCCACCGCCATAGTTTGGCCCGAGTTCACTAGCTTGACCATTTGTCTACGAATCTGGTAATCGTAGGCCAACATCAGCGAGAACTCAGGCGTTGCAATGACATTCCCATCCTTGTCCTTGGCCTTAAGCCCCAGCACATGCTCTCCAAGCATCAGGTCCAGATAGCGCAGGAAGTGAACTGGCTGTAGCTCCTTCAAGGCTGCTTTCTGCGGGTATTTGAGCTGCGCCAACAGGTAGGTGTTGGCCACCACTTGCATTCTGGTGCGGAACTCCTCGGGGTTTCTGGGCTTCTGGCATTCCCCGAAACCTCGCTTGACCTTGATGGTGCCCGTTCCTTTCTCAATGGTGGCCCCCAGAACTTCGGCTTCGGCATCTTCCCTCGACACAAATTGGGCCAGGGCCATATTCTTGAACTCTCCATTCTCCACCTGCTCAAAGACCTGCTCCAGAGCCACAGCCGCTGGGATGAACCTGTCCTCGAGCTTGCTTCCGTGCAGTGTCTCGTACTTTTGAATGAGGTCCTGCACCTCCACTTTGTTCACCGCCCTCGGCTGGCTGGAGATGCTTGCCTCCGCTTCAGCCTTGTTCCTTGCCGCCATGCGGACTTGACTGGACTCCCAAGAGTCTACGACTGCGGCCACATCGACTATGTCGTTCACCAGGTTCATGTTCAACGTATCCCTGCAGAAGTTGCGGACATTGGCTCTGTCGTCCGCCACCGTGCTCAGCCTGCTCATCGTTCTCACTCTGGCGACTGACAACCTCGCCTGGATCAGGGCTGGCACTTCCTTAACCTGCAGCATGCCGTGCAGGTCAGGCTCCAGGAGAGAGATCGCGTTAGCCCTCCTCTCATCGGTGTCGTCGCCGATGTCCAGCGCCATCGCGAGTGGTCACCCGCGTGCAACGCTCTAGGCCAAAAGACTGCAGTATCCAATCTTCCCTGTCAGGGTTCAATCCTCAAAGTTACTGCAGCCTACCGCAAGAACATACCTACCAGAATTCCGGATATCTGAAAGACGTGCTAGCTACCTAACGCGTCACAAACCAGAACACCTACCAGGCTGCACAGATATGGCCACTACCCCATACAGAAGACGCAAGCGCCAACTGTTTCACTGCGCAGCCTCAACTGTCGCACGATACCTCACTGTCAGAGGATGACACCTCGCCCGAGCTCTCTTCCTCGGACGAGTTCACGCCAGCGGCGCTCACCTCCCCTCTTGGGAAGCAGACCCTGCACGCCTTATGGTACAGGTCCGTGCTGGGAGTCTCATCTCCCAACACTTCGAACTTGCCGTAATGCAAGCCCGGGCGACGATGGCACTCCCCAACTCTATGGAGTGTCCTCGACTGAGAACGGCCTACTATGCTGACTATGTACTTTCCCATTTGGGACTTTGCACCGGCAGCATCATCTGCCGATGCGTTGCCTCCAGCATCATCCTCGGCCTCGCTCAGTACATCAACTCCCGGGTTCATCGCCTCCGCCAACGGTGCCCTGGCCACATCCATGCCGTCACCCAGCTCGAACCAATCTGGCATCTGTGGGCCTTCGGTCCTCACCCAGCTCGGCTTGAAGCTCATCAAGAGCGCCGCCTGTTCAGCCCTTACTTCTCCTGGGTATCCTTGTGCCTCCATGGCACCCACGATCTCCTTCAGCACCGCCGTCTCGTCAAAAGGGTCTGCACCTCCGACCGACTGCTTGACGAAGTGCGCCATGGCCGACTGGCTCTCCAGGGTATTGATACGCTGTGCTCTCTCGTACCCTTCATCAGCAGTGGCCTGCCAGCGGCCCATCTGCTTCCTGTAGTCTTCGGGCACCCTTGCGCCCTGGGCCCAAGTGCGCATGGTGGCCCTCTCACTGTGCTCAGTCCATGTCGACCCGACGCCCTCAAAGAGCAACGATGCCTTGCCGTTCCTCTTCCTGAGCCACAGCCGCTGGAAGAGCGCCTGCGACATAGCTGACGCCGTGGCGTAGTCTACCATCTTCCTCAGGAAGGTGTCCAGCCCTGTTCCTGGACAAGGCAGCATGAAGTCGCGTCCAAGCATTCCAGCATCGCGCCCCAGCTTGTTCCAGATGAGCCACCCCACGGACAGCCAATCCTTCAGATGGATCCATGCATCAACGCTCACGTAGAACTTCAAGATGGCCACCTTCTTCCCGGGACCACTAGTCTTTGACCGATGGATTTCACCTTTCAACCCTTCAGGTTGCAACTCCAAAGTGCGGTTTGGCACTCCTTGAGTGTCGTGAAATCGAAGGCCGGCCCAAGTTTTGATGAGCCTGGACCAGGCGTACACCCTGACGTACTCCGGCGTCCATCACCGCAGTTTCCATCGCCGCCACTACTGCGACGGGCAGAACATGTGCCTGCTTCTTCTCCTTCAGCTTTGTGCCCTCCAAAGCCAGCTTGGTTTCCTCTAAGGCGTTCTGCACCGCCGGTGAACGATGCAGCTGGTTCTCCTCTGTCAGCTCCCCCGCAAACTCGAGGAACATGAAGGTCTTGTAGGCGGATACAGGCGCCGTCCTCGCACATGAATCTGAGACCATGGCCTCCAGATAGTTTGCGAAGTGTTCAGCTGTGGCCGGCCAGACCACATTGTAGGCCAGACGCAGCCACTGCCTGACCCTCATCCAAGTCTTCACGTGCTTCCTGAGGGTGTTGGGCCTCCTGCCCTTTCCGATTCTGTTGATAGAGACTTCACTATCAGCCAGGCTACAGCAGGAAGCCGGGCCTCGCTCATAATCTGCCGTAGCTCTCCAAGCCACCTGTCTCTTTCTTTCTTTTCTATCTGCTCCCGAAGTGCGAGGTCATCTCCAGCCCCCGCCAGCATCTTGCCCAAGCGGGTGGGCCACCTCGCCCTCTTGGCCGTGCCTCTGTGCGGCACCCTCTTCGCTACATCCTCTTCCTCGTGCCGCTTGAGGAGCTTCTTCCTCTCACGCTCCCCATGTAGGATGTGTTCTACCATCCAGTCTGATGCACCACGCTTCGCCTCGTAGCACCGTATGCCTCGCGCTATCAGGTCTGCGAAGCCCACCATGTCGTGCATCATGAGTTCGTCCGCCATGAAGTTCTCGTTCTGCTCGCGGCACTGCTCCACCACCTTTGCTATGACGTCATCATGACATCCCTGCAAAGTGGCGAGCTTCATCACGCTCCATCCTTTCTCTCGAAGGATGGAGATGTCACAGGCGCTGAGTCCAGCACGCTCACCTGCCAGACTCAGCTCCTCCATGAGGCGTAGCTAGACCCCCCTACACCTCGAAATGGGCTCTTGAGCCCCATGTCTATACGTGCGCTTCGTGACACTTATTGCACGAGTGCAAATCATCGTCTTGTAACTTGAAAGCTTCGCAGTCCTATTTGCGAGAATTTTGACTTCCCAAGGGTTGGGCTATGTTTCCGAGTTTTGACACGAGTTTCATTTCCAAGAACTGCGATTGAAAAGGTTGTAACCTTGGCATCCGATTGAAGAAAAACTTCTGCAATAAGCCTTTGTTGTTTTGCTTAATGGTCCGCCAAAAAGATGTTTATACATGCATTGTGATGTTGACCCAACGCATATGTGCAAGACTAAGATGTTGTATGAAAAAAGCGGCCATGGTTTTGTTTAATGGGCCGGCATCAAGAAAGGCACTGGTGGAAAACAAGTGCTGCATATTGGACCGACACGAAAAACATGTTCGATAAAAAAATCGCTGTGTTTTGCTTATTGGTCCGGTACCATCGATGCGTTCGCAATAGGCCTGCCAATAGTGACCGACCGCAAAAAGAAGGCGCGTGATTAAACCAAACATATTGGCCAATCACGTAAAGTAACAAATATTCAAAAACTAGACGACGGCTGGCCCGAGAGCGAAAAAGACGTTTTTCAAGCAGCTCTGAGTATGGTAGTCGTAAAAAATAGTCGGTGATAGGTTGGTGAATTTTATATGAGCTATGGAGGGGTAAGTTGTGAAAAGTAAGGTTGGTTAAGAAGAGGATACATGTGACAACCCATGCATATGCACTGTGCTGCTTGGTAAAGGGCATCATATGACACGTGTCTTGCAACCACAGAGAGACATAGATAGAGAGAAAGGGAGAGAGAGAGAGAGAGAGAGGGGGAGAGAGAGAGAGAGAAAGAGGGAGAGAGAGAGAGAGCAGGGTCTTCTGTTGTTAGTATTGAGACACTATATTGCAAGACAATATATTAAAGATGTATTTTAGGCAGGCGAGACAAGTAGTATCAAGACAATATATTACAAGTACAAAACACTAGTTTGCATCCTATCCTTCGTATTGTTTTTCACACGCAGACGCTTTTGCACAGAAGCTGTTACACACAGACGCATTTACACACAGACGCTTTTACACACAGAAGCGTTTACACACAGACGCTTTTACACACAGAAGCTTTTACACACAAAAGGTTTTACACGCAGACACTAGACACGTTTACACACATAGGCTTTTACACACAGACGCCTTTACACACAGACACTAGACACTTTTACGCGCATAGGCTTTTACACACAGACGCTTTTACACGCAGATGTTTTTAGACACACACACACACACTTTCACACACAGAAGCTGTTACACACAGAAGCTTTTACACACAAACACTTTCACACACATAGTCTTTTTCACAGAGGCTTTTACACACAGACGCTTTTACACACAGAAGCTTTTACACACAGACTCCTTTACACACAGGCGCTTTTACACGCAGGTGCTTTTACGCACAGAAGCTTTTACACACAGACACTTTTACACACAAACGCTTTTACACACAGGCGCTTTTACACACAGACCCTTTTACACACAGACGCTTTTACACACAACACTTTCACACACAGAGGCTTTTACACACAGAAGCTTTTACACACAGAGGCTTTTATACACAGAAGCTTTTACACACAGAGGCTTTTACACACAGAAGCTTTTACACACAGGCGCTTTTACACACAGACGCTTTTACACACAGACAATTTACACACAGACGCTTTTACACACAGACGCTTTTACACACAGACCCTTTTACACACAGACGCTTTGACACACAGACACTTTTACACACAGACACTTTTACACACAACACTTTCACACACAGAGGCTTTTACACACAGAAGCTTTTACACACAGGCGCTTTTACACACAGACGCTTTTACACACAGACACTTTTACACGCAGACGCTTTTACACACAGACGCTTTTACACACAGACGCTTTTACACACAGACGCTTTTACACACAGACGCTTTTACACACAGACGCTTTTACACACAGAAGCTTTTACACACAGAAGCTTGTACACACAAACACTTTTACATACAAACACTTTTACACACAGAAGCTTTTACACACAGACGCTTTTACACACAGACGCTTTTACACACAGCTGTTTTTACACAGAGACGCTTTTACACACAAACGCTTTTACACACAGAGGCTTTTACACACAGAGGCTTTTACACACAGACGCTTTTACACACAGACGCTTTTACACACAGACACTTTTACACACAGACACTTTTACCCACAGACGCTTTTACACACAGACCCTTTTACACACAAACACTTTCACACACAGAAGCGTTTACACACAGACGCTTTTACGCACAAAAACTTTCACACACAGAGGCTTTTA
>CAMXCT020006535.1:371145-409815 GCA_947184155.2 Cladocopium goreaui
CTCAGTTTTTGGCGTCCAACGTCCATTTCGTGCGAAAGGGTTGCGCACGACGCTTCAAAATCGCAATTTTACCTAGGTTTTGGACGTCCAACGTCCATTTCGTGCGAAGGGGTTGCGTTTCGTGGCGCTCCGGCGGCACCGCCCCCGCCTTAAGAGAGAATAGAAGAAGAGCGAGAAGAGATCTGCAGATGTGAAGGTGTGAAGATCTAGATCTGCAGGTGTGAGGGTGTGAAGATCTAGATCTGCAGGTGTGCGGGTGTGATGATGTAGATCTGCAGATGTGAGGGTGTGATGATGTAGATCTGCAGATGTGAGGATGTGATGATGTAGATCTGCAGATGTGAGGGTGTGAAGATCTAGATCTGCAGGTGTGAGGGTGTGAAGATCTAGATCTGCAGGTGTGAGGGTGTGAAGATCTAGATCTGCAGATGTGAAGGTGTGAAGATCTAGATCTGCAGATGTGAGGGTGTGAAGATCTAGATCTGCAGGTGTGAGGGTGAAGATCTAGATCTGCAGGTGTGAAGGGATGAAGATCTGCAGATGTGAGGGTGTGAAGATGTAGATCTGCAGATGTGAGGATGTGATGATGTAGATCTGCAGATGTGAGGGTGTGAAGATCTAGATCTGCAGGTGTGAGGGTGTGAAGATCTAGATCTGCAGGTGTCAGGGTGTGAAGATCTAGATCTGCAGATGTGAAGGTGTGAAGATCTAGATCTGCAGATGTGAGGGTGTGAAGATCTAGATCTGCAGGTGTGAGGGTGAAGATCTAGATCTGCAGGTGTGAAGGTATGAAGATCTAGATGTCCAGATGTGAGGGTGTGAAGATCTAGATCTGCAGGTGTGAAGGTGTGAAGATCTAGATCTGCAGGTGTGAAGGTGTGAAGATCTAGGTCTGCAGGTGTGAAGTTGTGAAGATCTAGATCTGCAGGTGTGAAGGTGTGAAGATGTAGATCAGCAGATGTGAAGGTGTGAAGATGTAGTATAACGGCTGCTTTTTTACGAAGAACCCTTCGCAGGCGCTCTCGGGAAAAATGTGACGAACGGCTTCCCAGTTCGAGGAACTGCTGGTTCCCAAGCAATCTTGGAAGCACATGCCCCCAGTTCTAAGAACTAGCGGTTCCCAACCATTGGAGTCGATGCTTCCCAATCTTGGAACCACGGGTTCCCAGTTCGAAAACTTCTGGTTCCCAAAAGACCGAACCAATGCTTCCAAATCTTGGAAGCACATGTTCCCAGTTCTAGGAACAAGCACTTCTCAAACATTGGAGCCAATGCTTCCCAATCTTGGAACCGCGGGTTCCCAACAGATGCTTCCAATCTTGGAACCACGGGTTCCCAGTTCTAGGACCTAGCGGTTGTCAAACGTTGGAACAAAATGCTTCCCAATCTTGGAACCACGGGTTCCCAGTTCTAAGAACTAGCGGTTCTCAAAAGTTGGAACCAAAATGCTTCCCAATCTTGGAACCACGGGTGCTCAGTTCTAAGAACTAGCGGTTCTCAAACGTTGGAAACAAAATTCTTTTCAATCTTGAAACCACGGGTGCGCAGTTCGAGGACTTGCTGGTTCCCAAGCACCCTGCACAAGCTGCCCTTGCCAGGCATGCACAGCATCTTTGCCAGACTTTGCCACCGAAGCACCCACAGCAGCCTGCACAGGAGCCCGCACAGCACCTTTGCCGACAGCCTGCACAGCACCTGCACAGCTTTGCCAGACCTCGCCACCGCACTCCGGACAGCAGCCAGCAGGCCAGCCACTTGCGACGAACACCTCACCCCTGCACACTGCCAGACACTGTCAGCAGCAGCCTCATCCCGGACAGCCCTGCACAACACCTTTGCCAAGCCTCACCCGCACAGCTTGCACAGCCTGTATAGCACCCTGCACAGCACCCTGCACAGCACCCTGCACAGAACCCCGCACAGCACCCTGCACAGCACCCTGCACAGCACCCTGTGCACTGCCCTGCAGCACCTTTGCCCAGCGGCGGGGCAGGGGGGAGGGGGAGGTGCAATATTATTATTTATTATTTTTTTTGCAAGGCCGGGGGGGGAATTATTGTTTGAGTGCGAGGTGGGCTGAAGAGGAGGGGGGGGAGATTATTATGATTGATTTTTTTTTAAGAGGGGGGGGGAGAGCATTATCTTATTTGCCTAGAAAGAGTGCAAGCCAGGGGAGGGCGGGGACAGGGGGGAGGGGGTGCAATATCATTATTTATTACTTTTTTGCAAAGGCCGGAGGGGGGTGGAAACTAGTATTGTTTTGGGTGCGAGGTGGGCTGACGGGGAGGGGAAGGGGAAAAATAATGTGATTGATTTTTTGAAGAGAGGGGGGGGAGGGGAGAGCATTATCTTATTTTCCGAGAAGGAGTTGAAAGCCAGAGGGGGGGGGGTAGGGGGGAGGGGGGGGGGGCATTATTCTATTTTTTTTGCAGGCCGGGGGGAGGGGGGAATGGGGGGGGGAATTATTATTGTTTGGGTGCGAGGTGGGCTGACGGGGAGGGGGGAGGGGGGGGAAGATTATGATGATTGATTTTGGTAAGAGGAGGGGGGAGAGCATTATCTTATTTGCCGAGAAGGAGTTCAAGCCAGAGGGGCGGGGTAGGGGGAGGGGGGGGGGGGGATTTTTTTTTTTTTTGCAAGGCCGGGGGGGGGGAGCATCATTTTTTTGGGCGCGAAGCCATTGAAAGGCAGCAGGTGGGTTGGAGGGGATCGGGAAGGCAGAGAGAGTAGCCAAGGGCAAGTGGGCGGGAGGGGAGGGGGGGAGGGGGAGGAGATTATTATTATTTATTTATTTTTTGTGGGGTGGGGCGTGTAATTATTATTATTTCGGCCTCATAATAACAAATCGATGTTGATTTATTAGTTTTATTTCCGGGAAATAATAGTAATGACTCGGATTCGCTCGTATTATTTTGGCAAAATAATACGTATGAATTGATTTCGAAATATTCTTATGCTTATGTCCACGAAAAAATGATAATGACCCGGATTTGGTGGTATTATTTCCGTGGAATGATATCTGTTCTGGTTTCGTGTGACTGCAACGAGCTTGAAGGTGGGTGGGGGGGGAACGATTATATTTATTTATTTTCTCGGGGGGGGGGGCGCCGAACATTATTATTTTGTGTTGATGCTACTACCGCTAACTACGACTACTACTGCGACGACTAATACTACTAGTAGTACTACTACGACTACTACTACGACGACGACTACTACTACTACTACTACCACCACTACTACTATTACTACTCATGGAGTTCTCGGCGGGGATGGTGGGTGGAGGGAGGGGGAAGCGATTGTATTTATTTTTTTTGTCTCGGGTGGGGGGGGGCGCCGAACATTATTATTTTGTGTGGATGCTACTACCACTAGCTCATGGAATTCTCGGCGGGGGGGGTGGGTGGAGGGGAGGGGGATACCTCCCCCCGAACCATTATTATTATTTCGCGGAAATAATAATAATGAATCGATTTCGATTCATTATTATTATCTCGCGGAAATAATAATAATGAAGCGAAATCGATTATTATCATATTATTTCGCGGAAATAATAATACTGAATCGAAATCGATTCATTATTATTTTTTCGCGGAAATAATAATAATAATGAATCGATGGAAATAATAATAATGAATCGATTTCGATTCATTATTATTATTTCCGCGAAATAATAATAATGGTTCGGGGGGGGTACTGCCGGCCCCCCTTTGGCCGCGGCGCGAAAATGAGAGAAATTAAGGGCTTTAGTACATACGCAATTTAAAACGGGAAAAAAAAGAAAAAAAGGAGCCCCACATACGAATGATTGCCCTTGCATACGAATGAATGCCTTCCAAAAAAAAAGTCTGAACCCCAATTCATTCGTATGTCTTCCAATTCATTCGTATGTCTTCTCCCCCCAAAAAAGTCGGAACCCCAATTCATTCGTATGTCTTCCAATTCATTTGTATGTCTTCCCCCAAAAAAAAAAGCCTGAACCCCAATTCATTCGTATGTCTTCAAATTCATTCATATGTACGCCAAAAAAAAACTCTGCATCTCAATTCCTTCGTCTGTATTCCAATTCATTCGTATGTCTTCCAAAAAAAAATTGAAGCCCAATTCATTCGTATGTCTTCCAAAACATTCGTATGTCTTCCAATTCATTCGAATGCCCGCCCCAAAAAAGTCTGAACCCCAATTCATTCGTATGTCTTCCAAATCAATCCTATGTCACTACTATTACTACTAGTACTGCTGCTACTACTACTACTACGACGGCTACTACTACTACTACGACGACGACTACTACTACTACCAGCACTACTACTAAATTTGGAATGAAGAAACAAGCAAATATACCGCCCCCCCCCACCAAAGAAAAAAATAATAATAACAACTGTGAAATAATGGATCCATTTCCTTCGAACGCTTCCTGCTGTGAAGAGCACCATGCACAGCACCCCGCACAGCATCCTGCACAGCACCTTTGCCAGACCTCGCCACCGTACTCTGGACAGCACCCTGCACAGCACCCCGCACAGCACCCTGCACAGCACCTTTGCAAGACCTCGCCACCGTACTCCTGGACAGCACTCTGCACAGCACCCCGCAGCACCTTTGCCAGACCTCGCCACCGCACTCTGGACAGCACCCTCCGCAGCACCCCGCACAGCACCCTGCGCAGCACCTTGCCAGACTTCGCCACAAAGTTCGCCACCGAAGACCTGACCTTTGAGAAGTAAGAACCCCTATAGCTTCCAGCTATCTGGGGAACAACGAGAAAACATGAGACAACATGAGGTGAAAGATATCAAATCAGGCAAACACAGCGAAGAAGACAACGGAAGCAAGCAACATAGGCAAAGACTAAAGAAGCTTAAACTTAAACAAGCGTCACCATCTCCTCATGTGATAGTGCCCGATTCCATGTAATGACCTCCATGCATGCAAAAGCAGACGTTTCTTGATGATGCTGTCCTGTATTGATCACAAGAGTGTTGTCCTGGCTCAATGGTTCAGCCTGTGCCGTTGCGATGTTTTGGAGATCGTCGCCGCGTACTCCCAAATACACTCTTGGGGCACCATTTGTCCCGCACAGGACTACCCACTCCATGTTTGTCGGGGGAGTGTCTGTCCCCGTGACCATTTGGCATAGTGGACAACGTTGATGCGGTCAGACCAATGGCCATGAAGGAAGTTTGATTCCTTCGTCTGCAAGATCCGTCCCCGAGGCTCACCAATACCGACTGTCCCAGTATAGCGGGTCACTGAGCAAAGAGTGAAGGTCGTGGGAATGACTTTGCCAAACCTGCCCAACAACACACCACCCCTCCTGGAATCTCGTAAACTTGAGTTTCTCACAAGTTTGGTAGCAATTTATAAGCAAGTAATGACTTGGGAGGGTAAGACCCGCAACTACTCAGTCAGGGTTCAGTGCTCCCAGGTTACATGATCAAGAACGATCAAAATCCAAAGCTTCTCAGAAACATGAATTCAGAAACTCATAGGCCATCCATTCTCTTCCTTTGATGTAGGTCACTGGCCGGTCCGCTCCATAGCCAGCACCGACCTCCCTGGTCACCGATTTGTGTAGCGCCTTTCCTTCAAAATCTCCCACTGAGCTGGGCCAAGTCGATCCGGCGTTTTCACCTCAGCCGACAACCAGCCATGGAGTTGGAATAGGTGCGCTTGGATTCCGCTTGTGGAATTGGCGTGGCTCCAGACAGTATAAGACCATATAAGACGCTTAGAAAAGGTGTAGAATAGTTTTTGGTTTTTTTTTTGCCTCAGGTTTTGGATTTGTTTTGGCTTTCTTTCTTGGTACATTTTGCCTTGTATTTGCAACAGTTTGGAACTAGAACCTGTCATTTTGATTCATTTTGTATGGTATTTACAACATTTTGGCATGGTCACTTTGCATTTTGCATGGTATTTGCTACATTTGGCAATGTTTGCCTTCCATTTTGCATGGTATTTGCAACATTTTGGCATGGTCACTTTGCATTTTGCATGGTATTTGCTACATTTGGCAATGTTCGCCTTCCATTTTGCATGGTATTTGTTACATTTTGGCATTCCAACATCTCGTTTGCATGGTATTTGCTACATTTTGGTACTTCAAACGTTCATGTGGGTCTCCTGGGGGTTCTTTAGGCTTTCATTTAGGGTGTCATTTAAGGTTTCATTTAGGGTTTCATTTAAGGTTTTATTTAAGGTTTCATTTGGTGTTTTATTTAAAGTTTCATTTACTTTAGGGTTTCTTTAGGGTTTCATTTAGGGTTCTTTAGGGTTAGGGTTTCTTTAGAATTTCATTTAGGGATTTTTTCCGGTTTCATGTAGGGTCTCTTATCGGGATTTCTTATCAGGAGTTCTAAACGTTCAAATGGGTTTCTTTAGGGCTTCTTTAGGGTTTCATTTAGGGTTTCTTTGGGGTTTCAGTTTGGGTTTCATTTAGGGTCTCATTTAAGGTTTCTTTAGGGTTTCATTTAGGGTTTCTTTAAGGCTTCTCTAGGGTTTCATATTTAGGGTTTCATTTAGGGTTTCATTTGGGGTTCTGTTAGAGTTTCATTTAAGGTTTCTTGAGGGTTTCAATTTAGGGTTTCAATTTAAGGTTTCATTCAGGAATTCATTTAAGCTTTCTTTAGGGTTTCATTCCAGTGTTTCTTGTCAGGATTTCTTTTCACGATTTCTAAACCTTCAAGTGAGTTCCTTTAGGGCTCCTTTAGGGTTTCATTTAGGGTGTCATTTACGGTTTCTTTAGGGTTTCATTTAGGGTTTCTTTAGGGTTTCATTTAGGGTTTCAATTTAGGGTTTCATTTAGGGTTTCATTTAGGGTTTCTTTAGGGTGTCAATTTAGGGTTTCAGCTAAGGTGTCTGTTAAGGTTTCATGTAGGTTTTTTTCAGAGTGTTGTTTTGGGTTTCTTTGGGGTGTCTTTTAAGGTGTTATTTAAGTTTCTTTAGAGTTTCATTCATGGTTTCTTTAGGATTAATTTATGGTTTCTTTAGGGTTCATTTATGGTTTCTTTAGGGTTCATTTAGGGCTTCATGTAGGGTTTCTTATCAGGATTTCTTTAGGTTTCTTTGGGTTTCACCAAGGATTTCTCTAGGGTTTCATTTGGGATGCGAACAGAACAGAATAAAGCAAAAGAAAATGAAAAACAAAGAGACAGTAAAGACAGGAAGCAAAGAAGCAAAGGAGCAGGAAGTAGAGCAGCAAAAACACATGACTGAACAAAAGAAAAAGTAGAATAGTAGAAGTAGAAAGGCACAGAATTACAAAAGCATAGAAGCAGGGAAAAGAGAGAAGCAGAAAAGCAAAGAAGCAGGAAAAGCAAAAAGCAGAAAAGCAGAGAAGCAGGAAAAGAAGAGAAGCAGGAAAAGCAAAAAGCAGAAAAGCAGAGAAGCAGGAAAAGCAGAGAAGCAATGTAAGCAAAGAAGCAGAAAAGCAGAAAATCGGAGAGCAGGAAAGCATAGAACCAGGAGCCCAAAAAAAAATCCAAAACCTGCCGCGGAAAAAAAAAATAATAATAAATAGCCCTCCATGGCTTAGAAAACCATGGAACTCAAAACGCAGAACTCTCTGGTTGCCTTTCTTCACAAGATTCTTGCTGAACACTTCTCTACAAAGTTTTTGACAATATTTCTTCGCGAAACACTGGCGCAACACTCTTTCGCTTCACTGGAGGACTGGTGTAACATTGTGTAACATGTTTTCACACTAGTGCGAGCACTCACGCCGTGACCCAGGGATTCAACAGGTTCAACCTACAACAGCTTCTCATGAAGCGACGTTGGCAGCGCCCTGGACACTCCCAAGTCTCGCAGGGCCAAACACTTCGAGTCAGCTGGCACTTGGAATGCAAGCAACATCGCTGTACGAAGAAAAAAAAATAACGCTTGCGATGCTTATGATGCTTCAGGAAGTCTTGTGGAACATCTAGGCTGCTCTTGCACCACGCTCTTGCAAAAACAACTCCTACCTCTCTTGTGGGACATTCTTCAACAACACTCTGGCAGACCATGTTGCAATCACGCTCCAAAAAGCCACTCATTCATGCTTTGGTAGAACTTTGGGCCCCTGATAGCATGGAAACAGACCTCCATAAAGAATGCACCTCACATAGCCAGCTCAATCTGACTCGAAACATATGTGCGTACAAACGCGCCTCAAAGTAGCTGAAGGAAGAATTGTGCGGCAATGCGGTGTGCTGGAAAGAATCCAACGTGTCGCGCTGCTTCTTCCAAGTCATAATCTAAGTTTTTGGGTGTTTTTGGCGATTTAAGACGTCTGCAGTTCTATCATGAAGATGTTTCGGGTTTCACATCGCTCCTCCGTGGACTAAGCCCGATCGCTCCGCGCAGCGGTGTTAATGCCGGTCCAAGCGAAGATCTTCGGTCATCTTCATACGGGACTAAACGGGCAGGGGCCAATATAGTTGATGGACGAAAGGCATGGCAAACCATGGCGCAACATCGCACAATGCGGTTCACAACACACAATGCCCAGCACAGACTTGGATTATACAAGAAGAAAAAGAACCCGGGGTACCCCCACGCATTTGAGAAAAGAGCAATTCAGCGCATCAAGGTGAAAACTTTGTCTGCCCAGCCACTTTTAAACCACGATACCATACCCTCTGCCGGAGGGTCATCTGGTTTGGGTATAGTTGCTTGGCCTACTTTGGCAATGGCAATGCCCGTCAGCTGGACGTGTCCGCGGCCCACGCGGTCGAACTCGAAAGTGATTTCGCCACGGGGGTTTGCCGCGGCGACACCGTTCATCTGGGCCATAAAATAGCCATCTTGCGTGACGGTAGCCTCTACCCCGTGATTCACCGACACCAAGTTATCCTGATGGTAGTGCGACCCAATGCGATCCGAGGAGTAGATCGTGTACAAGTACTGGGCTGCTGGCACCAATCCACTTACAACTGCAGTGGCCTTGCCATTAATATTTCTGAGGAATCCATACGCATAGTCTCTCGTGTGTGTCCATCCGCTTAGAGCAGCCGTGTAGCCATTGTACAAGGTCATGTGGAAAGTTTGATCCTGTACACCGTCCAGGGACTCATGGCCTTTTGATTCGAAATTGTTATCGACCCACCTGGCCAACCGCTCGGCTGGTTCCAACATGGCACCAGCTCGCAGTTTCCATTGCAGGTACTGAACAGCTGTCCTGAGTAGCCCAGGGTTGTCCAGCTGTTATGCTTGGAAAACATGTAGCAAGAACAACAACACGACGATTACGACGATGTGCACGATGCAGTAAACGCAGTGCCAATCATCAATTGCAACCAAAAACTGCCAGAAACTTAAAGGCAAAAGACAAGCCCTAGACAACACAAAAAGAAAGATAATAAGGCAAACACAGCGAAGAAGACAACGGAAGCAAGCAACATAGGCAAAGACTAAAGAAGCTTAAACAAGCGTCACCATCTCCTCATGTGATAGTGCCCGATTCCATGTAATGACCTCCATGCATGCAAAAGCAGACGTTTCTTGATGATGCAGTCCTGTATTGATCACAAGAGTGTTGTCCTGGCTCAATGGTTGAGCCTGTGCCGTTGCGATGTTTTGGAGATCGTTGCCGCGTACTCCCAAATACACTCTTGGGGCACCATTTGTCCCGCACAGGACTACCCACTCCATGTTTGTCGGGGGAGTGTCTGTCCCCGTGACCCATGTGTTATAGTGGACAACGTTGATGCGGTCAGACCAATGGCCATGAAGGAAGTTTGATTCCTTCGTCTGCAAGATCCGTCCGCGAGGCTCACCAATACCGACTGTCCCAGTGTAGCGGGTCACTGAGCAAAGAGTGAAGGTCGTGGGAATGACTTTGCCAAACCTGCCAACACACCACCCCTCCTGGAATCTCGTAAACTTGAGTTTCTCGCAAGTTTGGTAGCAATTTATAAGCAAGTAATGACTTGGGAGGGTAAGACCCGCAACTACTCAGTCAGGGTTCAGTGCTCCCAGGTTACATGATCAAGAACGATCAAAATCCAAAGCTTCTCAGAAACATGAATTCAGAAACTCATAGGCCATCCATTCTCTTCCTTTGATGTAGGTCACTGGCCGGTCCGCTCCATAGCCAGCAACGACCTCCCTGGTCACCGATTTGTGTAGCGCCTTTCCTTCAAAATTTCCCACTGAACTGGGCCAAGTCGATCCGGCGTTTTCACCTCAGCTGACTGCGAAACATGTTGTGGCTCAAATGATCTGTCAAGTATGAACCATCGTAATCCGTCGGAAATGACAACAAAGCATCAACTGTCAATGCTTTCAACAAGACCTCCGCACCAACGCCTTTTCCCCGTTCCCCCACCCAATCCCGGTCTCCCCCACACCCCCTAGATTAGCTTCGCCATAGTTTCGCCTTATACAGACCCTCCAGCCTAAGCCTTCGGCTGGCTTTCGTCTATCTATCTATCTATCTATCTATCTATTTATCTATCTATCTATCTATATTCTATATATATATAATGTATTGCTTACCATCATGACGCCAGTAAAACGGGAGTTTCTCCAAGGCACTTTTGAACCAGGAGACCATGCCCTCTGCAGGTGGATCATCGGGCTTAGGTGGCACAGTGTCAGTTGGCACAATCGGCTGGGCAGGGCCCGTTCCTGCGCTCAAAACTTGGCGGGGACAATTCACGACAAGTCATACCAGCCCGGCTGTGCCGGGGCAGAAGTTTCGAAAACAAAACACCCGTATAGGAAGGAGATGGCCGATAAAGATTGTGGTGAGTTGCAAGAAACTTGAGAGCAGGCGGAGGCGGACGAAAGGTAGTGTAGTGGGAGAGGAGTGGTGTCAAAATGCTGCGCCCCTAAGATGATACACCAAAAACGTTTTTGCGCAGTCTAAGATGATTTTATCCAGAGCATGACTGCATGATACGGTGTCTTGTGCAGCGTGAAATGATGCACAAAAAGGTGTTTATTTAAGAACTCACGCTCCTCACTGTTTTCCACACTAGCTGGAAGGTGCTCTGTGAAACTCAGCCTGTATGGCTGTTTGTAGTTTTGGCCACAGCTGTATGCTTCAAGGGCCGGGAATTGCAAAGCAGGGCGGGTAGCCTTGAGCAGTGGAAAGGCGTCATCCACATTCATTCTTATGTGCCCAAGAACTCACGCTCCTCACTGTTTTCCACACTAGCTGGAAGGTGCTCTGTGAAACTCAGCCTGTATGGCTGTTTGTAGTTTTGGCCAACCTCCCAACAACCCAGCACTACCAAAGCTGTGGCCAAGCCCGCTCCGGAATCTTGTTTTCCTTGAAAAACTTTGACCTTTTCAAGATCTTGGGGAACTGGTTGCAGAGCTCTTCAATTCGGCTTCGTGTCTCTAAAGACAATTGATCGGTATAGGTGGCAACTGCAGCCTCTTGCAAGTAGATCTCCAAAGACCTTTGAACTGATCCAGCGCCCTTTTCTTCGCACATATTCAGCGTCTTCTGTGCACTGCAGCCAATACGTGGCTCCGCCAGGCCGGAGTGATGACAAGTTGTAGATCTCACTGCCATCAATTCGGACTACGCCAAGTGCTGACTGCAGCTGAGCAAACCTCCGTCTCATCGTCGCAGGCGCCCATGGCCACAAAGGCTCATCTGGCGTGAGCCTAGCAAAGGCTATCGTCAGGAGCTCGACGATGTCAGCTGGGTCAATCCTCGACGATTGGTGTCGAGCTGCACGGCCTCTTGTCTTGGGAAGCCGTATTTTGAGCACAGCGAACCAAACCCCAGGCGCTGCATCCTGGGGTAGCACAAGGTCTGACCTTTTGGCGGAGAAGACCTCTCCGATTCTCAGAACTCCTGTCCATGCCAATGCCAGCACCGCCGCTTCGCGCAGCCAACCCCATAAAAGGCCAAGTGCAACGCAGGCCAAAAGGATGGTGACTGGCAAGGCGGCATGATGCTCATGTGGCTCATCAATGAGCCAGTTGAAAGCCAAGTCCCATGCAGCTCCAAGGTTACGCCTCAGAGCTGGCCTCCTTGTGGTCAGGGCATTTATCGTCTCAGAGAAACGCCCGTAGGATTTTCCAGGCTGGTACATATCCTTGCCATAAGCCACAACTGCTTCAGAGACATCCTCAAAGTTAATCGACCTTCCATCAACTAACTCAACAAGAGTCGTCCTCCAGTTTGCAGCAGGCCAGGAATCAAAAGCTGTAAGCAAGCAGTCCCTGCGCTGTCGAGTCTGTGGCAAAATTACCCTGTCAGCTTGTAACACATTTCCAGCCCGGCGCATAGCCCGGTCAACCTCACCTGTTCCAGCGGGCATCAACGGCATGGCTTCGGCATGGGGAATGAGCTGAACGAGGGCAACAGCAAGGATTAGACCTACCCAAAGCCTTTTGGGGGGCTTAGTTAAAGGGGGCCAATACCAACTGCAAATCCAAAGGAGCAGGACAGAAAATCCACGTCCGACAAAGGCATCCGGAGAAGGTCCAGGCAGATGTGCAGGGCAAAATCCAAGGAGCGAGCTGTGAAGGTGATTGCAAGTCCAACACCCTTCACCAGGAGAGAGACAAAATCCAACAAGTATGAAAAGCCGAATCCAACCTGGTGTGGCTCTCGAGAACTGGCAAGAATGCAGAGAGGCAATCTGGTCGTTGGAAAGAAAATCCAAAATGGAAAGTCCAGAAGGGTCAGGGAGCTGTCGGTCTCTCATAGGGCCATCTGCTGTGTTCAGACGGGTTGGTGCAAATCCATAGGCAGGGTGCAAGTTTCCAGCAATGGAGTAGGCACAGGCTCTCAGAAGTGATGGTCGAAGCGGCCAGGCCGAAGACCTACCTTTCGCATGGGCACCCTTGGCAACTCTGGAGTCAAGCAGGGCGTTAAAACGCCTGTCACCACCTTTCAACACAAGGCGCCTCTGGAGGGCGACAAGTGACCTGCTCTCAAAGACATTTATATGTGCAGGTTTTTCCCAATTCCCAAACCGAACAGACCTTCCAGGGAGCGCAAGCAAGGACATCATTGAGCACAACACTCTCAAACTTCGGCACCTCAGGTTCATCAAACTGCAAAGCCCTCTGACGTAGGGTCCTGGCGATGACAGATGCAAGGTGCTTGGCAAGTCCAGGGTGGTACATGGCTGAGGCTTTCGTGTACTTTCCCTCAATCCTCACATGGTTATGGCCCCCAGGACACTTTGCAGCAATCTCATGCATAGGCAGGAAACACCCCAAGAAACGGAACGGCTTGCGGTGAACGCATCCAAAAACACAAGAGTCAGTGAACGCCTCGGAACATCCAAGCTTCAGGAGGAACTGCCAAATGCTAAGCCAAGCCATCTTTGAGAGTCTAAGTTGTTCAAGCAGTCCAATGACCTCATGCCGCAAAGCAAACCACAGTATGGCAAGGCACCGAAAAGCAAGCAGGTTCCCAAGGTGGGTCTTTGGGTTCCTCCTGTCAAATCCAAGTGGTACTGCATAGGAGCGACTGGCCGGATGCTGTGCTGGGGAAAATGTCGTGCAAACAGGCTCAACAATGACGGATCGGAAACGGCGCGTGGCAATCATATGAAAAATCCATTCAACAAGCCGCAGATCCTTCAGGTCACAGTGCTGGCTTCCTGAAATGTCAATTGGCATGCAAACATTCAACCCCTCACCTGCAAGTGCTTTGGACAAAACGCCGGACCCACCACAAATCTCAACTGCAACAAAAGTCAAGGCCTTTCTGTGGTGCTTGGAAATCACTGGGGTTTTCTGCATCATCGACATCACAGCCCAAAGCTCTCAACTGGCTCCGCGCAGGGTTGTCAAGCATCGTGTAGGCCCCTTTTCTGTCACCTGCAAGCCAAATCATCTCGCTGAGGCTCGGATCGATGTTTGCTGAGGTGAAGGCGCCTTTTGACATGGAGGCATCTGTGGCATAGATCTCATCATCATAAGCAACAGAGACATCAGTGACAGCGATAAGGCTGAAAATTCCTGCCAAAACAAGTTCTTCGGCAACCCCTCTAGGCAGCTTTAGGACCTCACCTTCATCATCAACAGCTCTGGAGCCAAACGCAAACAAATCTGCAAGCACGCAACATAAAGGCCTCCGATACATGAAAATGGAGACCCAGTTTCCGGCAGTTCTGGCAGCAAGAGCCCTGGAGATGATCGGCATCTGCGCAAGCTTCAAAGAAAGGCAGGACATGGGAATACGCTTGGCCGCAGGAGCTCCAACCGTAATGGCCCCTGCATCTCTGGCTTTCTTGTCAGAGAAAACCTCAGCGCCAATGACCTTGAAATTCTCCTCGCCCCGCACTGTCTTCTCATCTGAACCGAAAACTCCATGCCTTTTGTAGGCTTCCTCAGCTGTCTGCAAGCTCTTGACAGAAGCGGACTGGGCGTTGTCACTCCCTGCAGCGTCACGGGAAATTGAAAAGAAATCATCAATCACAACTCCCTGCCAGCATGGGCCACGAGGAAAAACCTCGTGCCGTCTCACCCAGTTCTCAGCCTTCAAAAGTCCAGAGTCCTCAAGCATCTTGCAGTGACTAGACAACGCGTACTCGACACCTAGGTGATCACCCTGGAAAAGGCTGTTGAACGCGGGAAAAACTTGGGTCACATCTTCTGGCAGCAAAACAGCCCTGGGCTTCAGACCATAGCGATCACCATCAAGCACTGGATCAAACGCTCGTCCAACATCTTTGTACAAGGCATGCAGCGCACTGGAACCCTGAAACTCAGCTGGGTCAAAGGAAAACGCTAGCTGATTCGTGCTGGCTCTGGCTCTTGAAACTTTGGCTTGGTGGTAAAAGTCTTTCCTATCTGAGGCAGATCCAACAAGCTTGCAAAAAGTAGGACACCAAATTGAGGTGATCGTGGTACCCGCCGGCAGAAATGCGGATGGCCCCTGTGGGTGGAGCTCAGACCCATTCAGCCAACGTCTGTCACCAATCTGCCTGTCAACCTCATCAGACTTGTGAGCATTAAACACTCTACTGCAAAGGCCGGAGCTGTGGGGCTCAGCAAAAAGAGCAAGCAGGCCTTTACTGTCCCAAAGCTTTGCTAACTTCAGATTCTCCTCGCGATTCTTCTTTGCTGAAGTCAGGGCCATCCCAAGTGACGGCTCCATGGTGTTGCAGCACTGCAGGTTCTAAGAAGGGCAGCCAGAGCACATCATCAAGAAAATCGGCCATAGGCCACTTTCCATCTCCGGTCAGCTTCAACCTACTGGCATCCAAACTCCTGTAAGGCCTGATTGGGGAGAACTGCTTGCAACTCTGAAAAGAATGCTCCTCGGAAATCTTTCCAACTTTCAAAACTGGTTTGGGACCCTCAGCATTTGATCCGGTGTAAAGGTCCGGATTGAAGGCCCCATGAGCACTGGCAAAATGCTCAAGCTCAACCAAACGCGCAATGAATTCATGGCCAGATCTACCAGGCGGCATCAAATGGCTGTCAGGTCGATCACACACAGTCAAAAGAGTCCTCAAACGTCGGTAAATGGCCAGGTGCACAGACGTTGGGCTCCTTCCAAGCAGCACTGGGGAAATTGGTTTGTTACCCCTATGCATGTAGTTCAATGCCATCACAAGGACATGAAGCACCCTCTGCCGACAAAGACGTTGCCAGCGCTTGGCATTAAGCTTGGAGACACCCTGACTCCGGAAAAGTCCAAGACGCGGAGCAGGGATGGGGAAGACTGCGGAGTCATGGCAAGGCCCTGTGGAAGCTAAGTGGAAAGTCCTGGCAAGAAAAGACGAAAACTTCGTCTTGGAACGCAAAATCCATCTGGGAAGAGAGGCAAAGAAATGCAGGGTGGAGATCTCTTCAGACAAGCGGTCATCATCTATTGTTCCTCCTCCGCACCCTGGCTGGGCTGTTGGGTTCCCTTGTTCTTTCCTCCTCCCTTTCCCTTTGGCTTCTTCTTGGTGGATGGCTGATTTGCTGGTGGTGCTGTGCTGGAACTGCTGCCTGCCTCTGCTGCATGCTTGTTGCTTGTGACCTCTGACCTCCTCGTGCTGATCACATCCAACTCCTTCAAAAACTGCAAGGCCGTTGTGATCCATCTCTGGTTGGCTGTGGGGGCAAACGGCCTTGGGTAGGCCCCTGCCGCAACTGACCTCGCACTGAAGAGGCTAGCTGGTGGATCCTCGATGATCCTCGGTCAGCGACAGTAGCAAGCCCACCTGGAGGTTTCCATTGTCCATGGCAGCTTGTTCGAGGCATACGAACAAGAGTGCTGCCGCGTCTTTTGCAGCCATGTGGTTGTCCTCTTGCATGTGGTTGAGAACCATTGCAACCTGCCAAATGATGAAGCCCAGGTCTCTTGTTCTTCCAAAACCGCCAAACCTCTCGAGGTACTGGGTAGGTGTCACCCCGCGGTCTCGCAGAGCTGATGCTTCTGCTTCCACTGGCATCGCTGGCTGCATCTTTCTCCATGCTTTGCAGAACGCTGGCAAAGAAAACTCCTCTGTGAGATGCAAGTTCTGTCTGCAGCCTTGCCCTCCCTGCTGCACCTTTGCTGGAAAGAGAGCTGGCTGTGCTCCCCAAGTCCTGCAAAGGGCTGCTGTTCGCAGCCAGCGGGGTAACCAAGGCGGTGATGGCCTTGCTCTGCATCAGCATGGCCTGTGCCAGGGGGTCCGAGCCCTGGGGGAGGTCTAAAGCCATCTCCTCCACCTCGTCTGGAGCAAAAGAAACTCTTGGGGCCCTCGTAGCTGCAGATGAACTTTTGGGAACTGGCATCTCCTTGACCAGCTGCGCTGGGCTGGACTTGGGCAAGGATCCAATTGAAGCTGACAACCCAAGAGGCCGTCTCAAGGCTGATGGTCTGTCTGCGGATGTGACTCCCCGCTCTGTCTCCATTGCGCTGGTTCTCTCGGAGAGCTCCTGGAGTTTGCTGGTGATGCCAGGAAGGGAAGCTGTCAAGGCTTCCAGGCTCTCTGCAAGTTGCGCCACTGTGGGTCTCCTCTTTGCTGCGGCTGCAGTTTGATCTCCTCCACCTGAACCACCACCTGGAGTGCGTCTTCTGGTATATCTTTTCGGAGCAGGAGCTGGCGGTGTCTCTGGGACTTCTTCTGCTGAGTAAAATTGGATACGCTCTGAAACCTCCAAGTCCACAGCTCCGCCTGCCCATGCAAGAGCACGCGCAACAACATCGTCTGGCCATGGCGCCAGGTGATCTTCGGGCAGGTCGAAGGGAGTGATCAGTGAAAGATCTTCTGAGGAGAGCTCCCTGAGGGCGTAGGATGCACGGTTGGCAAAATCCACAAGCAAAACTGTAAGGAGCTTTCCAGCACCTGGTGCTGCTGCAAGCTGCAAGGTGTCTTCGTCCATTGCTGCCGCTCGCACCTCCACTCTTGTTGAAGGCCCTACCAACGCATCTGGTTCGGCCAACATGCCGGGCTCCAGCACTTCGGCTGAAAGAGCTAATTCCGGCAGGGCAGCCAAAAAGCCCTGCTGCCGCATCATCACGACCACGGCAATGGTGAGATCTGTAGTGCCTTCCCCTCCTCCAAGTCCCAAAGTTGCCAGATCCAACACATAGGGTCGGAAACCCACCTCTAGGAACTCCGAGTGAAGAGGCAATAAGTCCAAGGCCTCCATAGCTGCTTCTGTCTCGCCAACATCTGCTGACCCTAACATCCTGCGAAGTGTCCCCAACCTGCTGCAGTGAGATAGGCCCTTGCTTCCGTCTCTGAAGGAAACTCGTGTCCCACCCCTTCAGGGGGTTCCAAGCCTTGCAAAGCCCGTTGGAAGGCAGCTTGGCTCTTGAGGATCTTCGGCTCCTCCACCCCTCTGCCCCTGAGGACCACTTGTTGGGCAAATCAATGGAGATGATCTGTGCTGTGGGCAAGGGGCCAGAATCCAATTGCGCCCTTGCAAGCAAGCCACAAGTCCAGGCTCGCTCAATTCTCTCTTGGGGTAAGAGAATGCTAGCAGCAGAGAGTCGAGCGGCAAGAGCCAGGACACTATCAGGGCAACGGCGAGCAGCAGGTAGATCACGGGCCGGAACGGAAGACGATGGAGTGGGCGATGAACCCTGGGCAGGATAGGAGGCAGCTGGTGCGTTGTGGCCAGGGACAAGCTTGTTGACAAAATCCAGAGCTTGGGGAGCTGGTCCAACCACAGAAATCCGCAAACCTTGGAAAACCACAGCCAAGCTAATCTCGTCGTTGTCGGTGGTGTCGGCTGATGGCCCGCGGCTCATCCAAGTATGCCCTGAGCCTTGTGGAAACCTGGCCTGAAGAAACCTCAGTTGGAACAGACCTGGCAGGGAGAGGCAAAAGTCCACAGAACCAAGCACAGAAGGCAAGTCCAAGTAGAAAGCCAGCCAGGAGTCCAACGGCCAGAGAAGCAGCAAGTCCAGGCAACCCCACCCCAAAGCAGTGGGAAGGACAGGCAATGCCCCACCAGTTGGTATTGACCCCCTGGACCACAAAGGAAAGGGCTTTGGGGATCAAATCCATACACCTTAGCCTTGAGCAGTGGAAAGGCGTCATCCACATTCATTCGTATGTGCCCAAAACCCCTTTTTAAGACCCCTTGCAGCAACTGTTATTGAGGCTGAAGCAAACCAATTATGCTGAACTACAGGGACATCTCCCTCATGGAGAGTGCGCCTCTACTGTGGCGGACCGCGTCACCCGCGGGAATTGAACCCATGACCATTTTCGGGGGGGGAGGGCCCCCTTATAATTGATATCTAATACATAACGGGTAGAATTCCACGTTTAGCCCGGGCTGGCCCCCCAATACCCCCTTTGCTTGTGCTGAAGCACGGAGAACTCAGGTAGCTGACGCTACCTTTCGTGACTTTGACACGAAGATATCAACAAAGATACAAAGATACAAAGGCCGAGACATCGGAGACATCGGAGACATCGGAGACATGAGATTTAGAACTTGCGGAGACATCGGAGACATGGAACTTGGTAGGGACAATTCATACCAGAGCGATCATGACCCACTCCCTGCATGCAATCTCGATAAGTTGTATTTCAACGTACTTTATGCACAGCGGGGCCTACGGGGGCCTATGGAGAAAAGGTCCAACTTGGAATGTTCATGGCCCACGTGGAACTAGACCGGACAGCCTCGCCATCCTCTAAAAATCAGGTCATGGTCAAGCACACACCATGTCTACCATGCTGTTCTGCAAAAACATGGCACTGAGGTCATGCACCGCACAAAGACTGACTAGTCACTGGTAGAATGTCACTAGAATTCTCTGATTCAGAAAGGCCGCTAACGAAACAGAGCTCTGCAGCCACTTGTCCAAGACAAAGCAAAAGCTGTCATGCAAAGAACGTCTACGCACATCTTTCAACATCTTCTAACCTTCCACATCTTTCTACGTTCATGTTTGCACTGTTTGCGCTGTTTGCACTCTGCAACGGTCCTGAAGGATCAAAGCTCATGGAAAGAAAGCTCCGGCGAAGGCTGGTAGCCCAACATGCATCCGCATCTGCCACTTGGCAACTTCGAGACCGGGGCAAGACCTTCAAATCACCTCACAGCCGAAATTGCCGAAATGCAACAAAATCATCGTTCATTGAAAAGTAACGAAATTCTGGGTGCTCTGCCTGCTAACTTGAATCTTTTCAAGGAACTGCTGACATGCACTGTAGTCCTCACATTTCCATGCACGCACGGGCAGTCAAAAGTCGGGAACGATGGTGCTGACAAACAGACCTTGAAAGCTGTCAACTCTTTTTACAACGCCCACAGGGGATATGCTGGGGATATTTGAGGATAAACATGGATAAACTATGAGAAACTGATAAACCAAAACTCCCGGGCGCATCCGGAACTCCCGGGCGCGCCTTCCAAACTAAACTCCCTCACCAAGGTATCACAGCCGCTGAAAAGCCGGCATGTCGCTGCACCTATCCGTTCGTTGTCGGACCAAATCGGCAGATCAGCCATGTTCGAAAATGACCAACTGTGGGGACGTATTCTAAAAAAAAGGTGCCCGAAGGGCAACGTCCGCTAATAGAGCCACAGCTGAATGCAAAAATAATGTTTCCCCTGTTGTTCTAACATACTATAACATTTTCTAACCAACATTAAAAACTCTGAGGCTTTTGTCAGAGGCTCGCGTCATTCCACGTCGTCATGTTTCCCGAGCTTCTGAAAATGGCATGCATATGCGTAAAGGATACAACCAAAAAGTTTGCCTATATCAATCTGCAGCACTCCCAAGTGGTGGAACCTCTGAAACTAGCTAATTATCCTCTTCAAACCAGCTGCCTTAATGTGGTGCATGAAAAATATGAAAATGCTTTGCGGGGGTTCAATCATCTAATCTCCTCCAATCAACAAATTTAGTTCAAACCAACGCGGCTAACCACCAAAAGGGAGCGTAAGTGGCCCTGTACTCATGATCCACGCCCTCCCGTGTCGATGCACCATGTTGTGAACCATGCCAGAAGAACTGACAAGTTTCCTCGGTGAAATCTGGGGGAACAAAAACAAGAAAAACTTTGTGACAGACTTACTGTAGGACCTTTTTATCTTGTGAAACCATATATACTTTTCAAATTAGTTTCACTTTCGCCTTGCGCCTGTCTTAGATTGGCCAAGTCCATGTCTGCAATCTCTGGAGGTCTCTGGAGATCTCTGGAGATTCTGGTGGGTCTGGTTTTGAGCAAGGTACGTCATCGCGGCAGCGAGATTCGCAGTCGGAGGGCTCTTGCAGTTCCTCTTCGGTTTGGAAATGGATGCCATTTGGGAGCAGCTGCCTGGATGGACACACCAACCTCAGCGGGAAAATCGAAGAAATTCACCGTCTCTGCTCTGGTTTCAGCCACCTGACAAATTGTCAAACCCCACTGGCTCTTGCATGCTGGGCATGCTGCCCTTTTTCTGATTTTTCATGTCTGTTCCTGACCTTGCTCTCTGGCCATTTTCCGCTGCGTTTGCTACTTGAATGGCTGTCCACGTGCAAACGAGATGCTGTCCTGAAACCACAGAGTAGGGGCTTGGAATGAAGTTGTTGCGACCTAGGAGCCCGAAAAAATAAAGTAAAAATACAACGCGCCATCCAAGATAGAACGAGATTTGTGAGACTGATTTGCGAAAACCAAAAGTTGTGCAGCTCTAGCGTGTAGTTTGCTGAGCCAAGCGACTTCCAGTAGGATTACGATTTGCTTTCAATTTTGTGGTTTTGTGAGACTCAGACTCAGGTGTTCTATACATAGTATTCATTCATATAGATAGATAGATAGATAGAGAGATAGAGAGATAGAGAGATAGAGAGATAGAGAGATAGATAGATAGATAGATAGCTAGCTAGCTAGCTAGATAGATAGATAGATAGATAGAAATTTAGATAGAAAGACATTTAGATAGATAGAAATTTAGATAGATAGAAATTTAGATAGATAGAAATTTAGATAGATAGAAATTTAGATAGATAGAAATTTAGATAGATAGAAATTTAGATAGATAGAACTTTAGATAGATAGAAAATTAGATAGATAGAAAATTAGATAGATAGAAAATTAGATAGATAGAAAATCAGAGAAATTTAGAAGATAGATTATAGAAAATTAGGTAGATAGAAAATCAGGTAGATAGAAAATTAGATAGATAGAAAATTAGATAGATAGAGAATCAGATAGATAGAAAATTGGATTGATAGAAAATTAGATAGATAGAAAATTAGATAGATAGACAATTGGATAGGTAGAAATTTAGATAGATAGAAAATTAGATAGATAGATAGAAATTTAGATAGATAGAAAATTAGATAGATAGAAAATTAGATAGATAGAAAATTAGATAGATAGATAGATAGATAGATCGATCGATCGATAGATCGATAATTAGATAGATAGATAATTAGATAGAAAATTAGATAGATAGAAAATTAGATCGATAGAAAATTAGATAGATAGATGGATAGATGGATAGATGGATAGATGGATAGATATTGATATCAGTGTCTCTCTCTCTGTCTCTCTCTCCATATGTCAGATCATATACAATGCATCCTATATATATCCTGTGAATCATGGTTCGTTTGCCACTCAAAATCACCAAAAATCTGTATTTCAATGTATTTCATAGCTCGTATTCTAGACCAACCTTACACTTGCATGTATCCAGGACAATGGGAATGTGAGCCGTACAGGCTTACAAATCTGAAATTAGAACATTTTATAGTTGAATATAACATGATAAAACTACTAATTAGGGTTCCGCACGTCCCTGCCACAGTCAAACACTGAATGTTGGTGAATGTTTCCAAGGTGGGTGCGGCTCAGTGGCTATCTGCGGGGAGGTCTTCAAAACTCTCAGCGTTGACTGGGGCTTCAGTTGTCCAGGCAGTAGGTGCCTCAAATCGACAAGGCACCAGACAGAACATATGAGGATATATGTATATACGGTATATATATATGTGTAAATATAGACATAATTTGACATAATTACATATTATCTATACATGACACATGAGTCCTGACATATCATAACCTGGAACATGCTGCCACATCTTTAAAAATGTGCCACTTGAGCAACAGTGGCCCAGTGAGGCTGGTCCTCCATGTCCACAAAGTCTAGCATGAATAGATCTTCCTCTCAAGACATTTCGGACATTCAACCCTTGCAGCCAAAGGTGCACAATCGCATGGATGAAGCCAGTAGTCGGCTGCATCTGGCGTTCCTCGCACGTTCAGGGTCTCACTCTCAATAAACTGTTCTGCTGGCGCACAGGGACATAAAACATCATAAAACATCAAGAAACAAGAAATTCCTTGGGCTCACACTTCGTGGCCGTCCCCGTACCATGTTGTGAACTTCTCAGACGTTTCCATGAGCCAAAACACAATGCCACACAGCCAATGAACTTTGATCCTGGCCTGGATCATCCAAGACTAGAGATGGCAAAGCTTCCTCGTCCTGACCAAAAAACTCATCCAAACCAACTTGCTTTTATGAGTCCAACACTGCGCATGCAAACACCAATGCAATCATACAGTACTATATAGATCTATATAGCATGTTCCGAGAATTTATCTGCTAGATCCTCACAACCTTTCCGCCTCTGAACCTCAGTCGACACCAAAAGCGTCCTCCTGTTCCCACTGCAATGGCGCGGTTGGGCAGGCGTTGAGGGCAAAATGGACCTTGTCGTGCGCCAGACATTCGAGGCTTGGGCCTTTGAGTTCGAAAATGCCTCGCGACGCATCGGCATAGTCGCCCTCGGCGATCTTTTGCAAAATCCACTGACTAGCCGAGCAGCTGTCACCTGGTCGATGACGATAGAGATACACGGCATCCTGTGGGGTGACATGCTCACGACGGTAAATGATCCCACCCTTCAAAGCATCATAGCCCATTGGGCAATATCTTCCTGCAAGGTACCACTTACCATGTATGACTTGCATGCACGATGCCTCCGTGCAATTGGTGACTTTGGCATTCACAGTCACTTCCTGCCCATCTTGCCGCACATCATAGCGCAGGCACGAGCCAGAGGCAAAGCGATAGTTGGCACAGACCTCACTTGACCTGCACCGACTGCGGCATTGCACCGAAGATGTGGCAGCTGCATCTAAGATGGCCACACCACGGATGGCTTGATTCACCCAACAAATGCTGTCCTGAATGTGAATGGTCATGGTCGTTTGAACCGGATGAAGCGACACGTCTGGAAAGATGCCGAAGATCCGACAGGACAAGGTGATGGACTTGCGGCTCTGATCCTGCGTCGAACGATCGAAAAGAGAAGTCAAGGTGGCCGCCGGTGCCACAGTGATCTGTCCATCGAGATCAAGTTCCAGCACACTGTGACCATCTACAAAAGCCCATGTGTAGAAGTCGATCATAGAAGAAACTGGAGCCACTGGAGCCCGACACACTGCATGCCATGTTGAAAGTGAAAGGCTTCATAGTTCCGGGCTCTGAATGCACTTGAGGCTTCAATGGAGGCAGCTCCTGCCCCAGTGAGACAGATACGCTGGCCAAGTCATATTGCAAGCTGGGCCACGGCCGTGGCTTCAGCACGGCAAAGGACGTTTGATGTTGTTTGGCTGGGTTGTGAAGCCAAGCAGAAACCACACAAACTGCCCCATCCTGGCCAAGGAAATCATCAACCACAGAAACACCACCGCTGCTGCTAGCGCTTGTCAAACTGAGTGTTCCACTTTGTGAGTTCAAGTGAAGCCACGGGACTTCAGGCGCACAGGTCATTGCAAATTTGTGCCAAGATGATGAGCCCAGTGGAGCTGCTGTGGTGGAACTGTGGAACACTAATGCTTCTGACTTGTAGTTCAAATAGTCAGCTGCAAGTGTTACAATTGCAGTGAGGCTCACCTGCGGTGCCTGATGGGCAGTCACTTCACATTGGAAACTGAAGCCCTCCTTTGGTTTGTCCTTTCCTGATACATAGGAAATGACACCCGTGGAGCCGTCCATGGTCAGGTTGTGGGCTGCCAACTCACAAGCAGAATCCACCGTGTAGCGATCTGCCGTGCGAGGCTCAGGTTTCAACAAAATCTCTGAGGACAACGACCAGCGAAGCCTGGGATACTCGAAAGGTGTTGGTGTCAAATGACCACCACCACAGGTGCAGCAGGCCTGGTTGCTACTTTGACCTTTGACTGGAATGTCGTTGCAATCCGAGGATGCAATTTGCAAGCAAGAGAGGCCTGCTTCACTAACCCAATCACTGGAACTGGCACAGGACACACAAACACCACCACGTTTGATGAAACCACCTTCGCATTTATGGCAGGTGCCACCTGAAAATGATGCACAGCCTGAGCATTCCATCTTTGAAAGAGGGCAACATGAAGTGCTCGCCCCATGAGGAGTGAAATCCATCAGCTTCAGATCACCATCAGCACAAGATGAAGTCTCAGCATTGCTCAGATTGCTGTGAACACTTTCGGATGTTAGCGCCGCACTTTCCGTGGCGTTGGTCCCAGCACTCTTGGGGTGAACGAAGTGCGGTGCACGGGCGCAGGTCGGGCTACGCTCCTGCATCAATTTGTGATGTGGACCTTGATGCAAGCGGTTCAACAATCCTACGACATCTTGACTGCCTCGATTGCCTTGGCTTTCTTCAAAGGTCTCTCTTTGGGTCTCCTTGTCATCGTGCTTGAGTTCGTGGAGCTCCTGTTGCATCTGGGACACCACTGTGGCAAGGTTTGCCAACTGATCTGCCACATCTCCGGCCATTGTGGCGTCATTGTGCACCCGTCTTTGTAGCAGGCTGGATGACTTCGGTTTTTCACACTCAGGAACCCCCTCACACTGAGCAGAGGCAACAATGCAGAGGGTCAAAACCTGAATGCATTTTAAACAAAGCAAACTGGCCATTCTGGCCGTCAGTAGTAGCGGGTAAGATCAAATATCACAAGGCTAACAAGGCCAACAAGGCCATCAAGGCTCGAGCAAGCTGCGATCGCGAACAAATGAGAAACAACAAATAGATTAAATAGACAGCAAGTCACAGGCAAGCACACCAAGCCTTTGCAAAAGGCAACTCGAATCACTGCCGAGTTAGCAAAGAATTTGCAAAACAATTCCCGGCGACTCAATGAATCTCAATGATACTCATGTTCCGCCTCCTTTTTCGGCATGGTCCAGCTATGTCCAGCTATGTCCAGCTGCAACAGAGGCGCTTTCATCGGCAACAGCCAGGCCTTGTTTCAGTGTCTGATCAAGCAGGGACCAAAAAAGTGGAAAAAACTGAATTTTCAGACCTCCGTTTCAACTAGTCAGTCTCTCTTTGCAAACATACTTCAACTACGATTTGAACAAGCAACCAGCTAAAGGTATAGAGGGGCCTCTAGTGAAGCGTCACACCTTCGGGATGCCTCCCTGCGTTCCTAGACCTACCAAAGTGTTCACGACTTTCGCATGTTTTCGCTGTTTTCCATCCACCTGTGCCATACGGTACCTGCTTTGCACAGAAGCACGGCCTATGTCTCAAGGGCCATCGCCACGTGAAGGCCACGGACGCCGGCTGTACAAAATGTATCAAAATGCAACATGTCCGACTCGGTCCGTCCCGAAAGCCATCCAGAATCCGAAGCGCCTCCGAAGGGGCTGCTCGCCAAGTGAAATGCTGCACCTAGAGAGCCCAAAGGGTCACTTTCACACAGAGAGCGCACAGACTTGAAATTGCCCACTTGAGTGCATGGCCATTCCTTCAATCGTGAGTAGATCACCATCGCCTCAAAAAATTAGATAAAATTAGAAAATATCCAAGCTGTGACTTTCAAAATGCAATGAGATGAAATGGGACGACGTTTTCACGAACTTCATATAGACTGCATGCATTCTCCCCAGCGGCGATCCTTTTCAGCGCTGAGCAGTTTCACACGTTGGCCATGACGAGTCTCACTCAGCATCGAAGTGCCAGGATAGACATGGATAGAACACACGATTAGTGACTGATTAGTGACTAGATTAGTGACTAGATGACTAGAACACACGAGACAGGTTTGCAATGGTGCTATGTCGGTGAGCTCTCAAGCCATGGCCCAACCCAGCTGTAAATCTGGAAATGGACAGAAATGGACCGTTCCCAAGGCTTAGCTGCAATGCGTGTTGCCTCGGCCTAGACTGTACACTCTGTACATGATCACCATGACCAAGTTGCGGAGCAGATCTCATGAATCTCATAATCATCTCACAATCATCTATGATCTAGGTGAATCTCATGTGAATTTCATGTGAATCTCATGAACATCTCTTCCGGCGTTCCAAGGCTTGCGCACCCATGTCATTACGTCGTCGTTTCGGAATTTCTTACCCCGGGCCCTCCCGATGCTCTTGCGATGCTCTTGCCTATGCTCTTGCAAGTTCCCATGTTGCAGTTGGATCCAGAGAATCCAGTTGGATCCGTGTCCTCCGAGCTTTCGGTCGGTCCAGAAGATCCATAAGCTTGCTGCGCAGCTCCTTGAATTTCTTGCACAGCTTCAGCAGTTTGCTCGGCAGCAGCAGTTTGGGCTAAGTGGAGCTCGAAGGCCTTCAAGTCGCTATGGAAATTGGAAGGACACCTGTGGCGACGTCGCGACTGAGTCACGAATTCAACTGCGGCAACTTCTGGACAGGTTGCTATAGTCAAGGATCCTCAATATGCTAAAGTTGCTAGTCAAGGGATGTCAAGAGTCCTCAAGATTCGAGTTAAAGGGAATGGTTGTAGTATGTTAATATGTTGCAATCACCCTGTCTGACAAGTTCCGCCCACTATTTCATTCATATCATAACTTCAAAACTTCAAAGCTCTTTTGAACGTTGCTCACCTTGCAACAGGGCGTGCCAACGAGCACAGCTCCAATGCCTCAGCCAATGCCAGCTGCTCGTACTTCATAAGATATGCCACCACCAAACAAGGAGATCGGTTGATGCCGCCTTTGCAGTGGACCAGCACCGCACCTCTTTGTCGTTGCTGATGTATGAAGTCACATGCAGAATCCAAGAAGGGCAGCATGGAGCTGACACCATCGTCCTGTGGGAACATGTGGACACGAGCAGTGACGGCAGGAATCGGCAGGAACGGGGAATATCTATGAATATCTGGTATACTCCACCATGGCATGTGGAAATGTGTGGAATATATAATTCAATGCTTCCGAAAAATCACAACACAATGGTAAAACAATACCAAAACAGAACCAAAACATACTCAGCATACCACTGCCGTTTTCAATGATGAGTAATGATGTTGCAGCTATCCAATGATATCCAATGTTCAAAGATTTTCAGCCATCCAATGTCATCCATGGGGACATCCAATGTCCTTCACGCGGACATGATGATAAACGCAAGGGGCAGTTCCAGGCTTGGCGCCAACTGCACAGACTGCCACAATACCAGCTCGTTGCAACCGAGCGTAATCAGCTCCGGCTTGCCTCCCCATTCCCGTTGCTTTAAACGGATTTTAAAGGGATTTGATAAACGGATTGAACATGATTAAGACACCATTAGACCATGACTGTCATGACTGCCTTGACTTCATGACTCTGAGATTTGGAAATGACCCTCACCTGCCATCGTGATTCTACACTCAGATTCACAACGCAGTCTCAAAGGAATCGCACAAATAGATTCAAACCTGTGTCGACAAATGCCGCCAAAGACATGGTATCTTGTGTCAAGAAGCCAAACTAGAGTCTATGATGCTGGACATCTATGGTCACATCCTACCATGTGTAAGATTCAAAAACTGAAACCTTGCAATAACATGCACTAACATGCAACTTGACAGTGACATGAAACGCAATTTTACGAGCATCTCATCACAATCTTATCATAATCATGATTGGTTTTGCTTGCACCATTCTTGCTCGTCTCCTCTGCGTTGCTTGTTTGCCTGGTTGGGTGGTGCTTGATTTGTGCATCCCTCCTTGCTATGCACCCCGCTTTATGTAACCAGCTTGCCCGTCCTGCTTGAAACAAACAGGTGGTGTCTCATAAAGGGAAGTGCGATTGGTATCGATTGGTATCGATTGGTGATGTTCCTCTGGTGCAGGATCAACATGCAATAGCCACGAAGGAATGGTGTCATGGTGTCATGCCAAGGCTTTAACTGCGTTCCGCTCCAAGGTGAGTTGGTGCAAGGCTACGGCCTGCCTTTTGGAGCCCTTTAGAGATGCTGTTAATTTTAGTTACAGGTGTTACATGATGTTACCGTACTTGAATTGAGGACTTTGAAGATGTCTCGATTTCAACGTTCTTTTTAGTGAACAGGCATCGCCATCGTCTGAGGCACATTCCCATAAAAGGACAGAGGTTTGCCATGACTTACCCGTTTAAGTGTAAAGACACGACTTCTGAACTGCCACTGCTGTCATGTTGCTTGTTGCCAAGGTAAAGCCCTGGCGCCACCAAGACCATGGCACCATTTCCTTGACGTCGACCCCGGGCCCAGCTGAGCAAAGCCAGGTCTGACGTTGTCCCACCTTCCGATCCAGGCCCAGGCTCACCCTTTTCCCTTGCCATCCCTATCAGCCTTATCACTATCCATATATATATCATATAATGTCAACCCGGATTAATAAACCCTAGGCTGTTTAATTGGGGGTACCATTTAAGTATCAAATCATGACTATTGGGTGAATACCCCCCTCATTAATAAATTTAAGAAACCAGGGTTCATTAATCCGGAGTTGACATTACGAAACAATCAGGTCAACATTGTGACATGATTTGACCTGCCACATTCGTGACACATTCGTGACACATGTGGCTGAGCTCTCCAGTCAGCATATCTCTCGCGATGTCCGCCTTGCTCCGTCAGCTTCAGCTCCGTCAGCTCCGTCATCAGGGGCCGCGCCACCGGACCCACAGACGTGGCACACGTGGCACACATGGCGCCAGGACGCGACGAATCGACGGCGAAGCGGCGAAGGGACCAAGATGGGCCAAGCTGGGGCCGAATTCAACTGGTTTTCAACTGGTTTGGACTATTTTGGACTTGTCTCATCTTGTCTCGATAAATCCATGGGATATCATGGCATATCATGGGATCCTGTTGGATCCGAAAGCAAACCATGACCTCAGTGCCTTTATGTGCCTTTTATATCCTTTTCTGGCTGATGTTCACTGCCGGGCTCACGGAACTCAATGTACTTTGTGGAAGCGCTGGAATCTGCGGAATCCGTTGGCCAAATTGCCGACAGCCTCACAACAGACAGTGCTAAGTGAAAGTGAAACGCACGCTACGCGAAGACCAAACACCGAGCGGCCCCCTGAGATGGTCACTCACACTTCTGGGTGGCGCCCAAGGAGGCAAATGCTACAAACGTCCTTCATGTGGCCTGAGAACCATAGCACATCAGCACACTAGGAATGTCGGCCTCTCCAGAACGTGGCCAAAGGCATTTCATGGCATTTCATGCGGAACAGTTTGTGTTCTGAAAACACGGTCAAGACAGTGAAAACGACTAAGACTAAGCCGGCAGGTTCAATTGAGAAGTGCACCTCGGAAAAGGACTTCGCCATCATACCAACCTGGAATTTCACATGCATCAAAGGATTTCCGACGCTTGCATCCAGGTTCAAGCGTCAAGAGTGACGAGGCATGAAATGGATTAAAAATAGACTAAGACTATATATATATACAACCAACCTCCATCAGGCTGGAAGTTGATGTGGCACCTCCGGCAATGACCACATGGCAGCATCCACAAATGGCACTCACATGTGGAAACTGGCTGACAGCGGCTGACACTCACATGGCTCGAATTGGAATTGCCAAGCTCCAGGCGCTGGCCAATCTTCCTGCTGAGTGACCTCACCTTGTGACCAGCACCGGAAGAAAAGAAGTGACGGATAGTGACGGCTTGTAACCAGCTTCTGGCGGTTTCTGTCGCAAGTGTGCTGCATGTGCTGCATGTGCTACCAATCCCATCAACTGGATCTCAAGACGGCGAGCCTTCAAGTTCGGTCCATGACGTTTGAAGCTGGACACGGCCATGAAAACCCTGGAGCAAGGGACCACACGTTCAGCATCTTTCTGCATCTACTCTGGCAAACCCAAAATCGAGCTGCCTCCCTGTCCGGTAAGCCCCTCAGATGTGACACCAAAACGCCCCTGATTTTCCCTCAGTTGCGACACCATTTTCCCCTCAGTTGCGACACCATTGCCTTTTAGGGTTTTGGGGTGGGTGGGGTGGGGTGGGGTGGGGTGGGATAATAACGTTCATGTACCCGTGCGCACACAAGCACTGCACGGTCATCATGGTTCACTATTGGGGTGGGGTGGGGGGGCTTTCCCCGCGAAGGGTGCAACTCTGCACTGGGAAGATGCGATCGAAGGGTGCAACACTTCCCGCGAGCGGATTCACCCGCTGAGCTTCCAGACATCGTCTGCAGTTCCAAACCATGATTTTCCAAGGTGCAACTCTGCCCTTCTCTTTCAATTCATTCTGGCATGGTGCAACGCGGACAGCAACAAAAAATTGCACGCTAAGCTGCTATTCAAAAACAATCAATGACTCTGACCACTTGGTGTCTCCTTTCATGAGGCCTGTTGTTGTCTCCTATTTGTTTAGGAAAAAATCCCACACACCATGTATACATATATACCTTTTCCACCTTCATTGCCTTGTCCGGCTCTTCAACGCACTTGAAACTATGAATTCACTATGACTATGCATAGCACAGACTGTGCTCAATTCTCTTGTGCACTTTAATGCACTGGACACATATGTATCATTGCCAGAGGAATATGTAACTCAAAAATCAAAAGTTATACATGTCCCCATATCCATGTATATTTGCTCCCAGACTATAAACATAATATATAATACAAAGTAGAAACACAAAGCACAACCAGAAAACACAATTTGGGTCATGGCCTCGAAGAGGTTCCAGGCATTCAGCTGGCGACGCTCCAAGCATTCCAAGCAAGGCACAGCATGGCTTAGCTCCTGAGGCACAAGTGGAACCACGTGGCGTGCCATGTGGTGTGTGCCATGTGGGGCTCCCTGTGGGACTTTCTGTGGACGTGAGACTGTGCGATGCTGGGAGCTCCTCCAGGTGCTCTTCCAGAGAAAAGGAAGAAAGCGAAGCGAAGTGAAGAGCTCCGCGAGTTTTCAGTACGCTGCGCGCCTTGCCGCTGGTCACCATGTTGGGAGCTCTTTTAGGACTGAAAATACACGGCTTCCAGTAGTTCACAAGGGCAGGTGGGGCTTGGAGCTGAATGCTGAATCATAACGTGTTCAAATGTCGAGTTCAACAACTCAAGGCCCTTCTGAGCTTAGGCACCTTGCTTGTGATCTGAGTTCGCTGTTGGTACTCCAGCATCGAGGCCTGGAAGCATGCGAAGTCAATAAGCACTTCTGGTCCCCTCTGGAACTCAAAAACAGAGGTTTCTCTATGTTTTCTCTCACCTCCCGAACTCGAATCATTTGGCTTGTGTCAATTGTTCGTGTCCTGTGCTGCACACATCACATGACGATGCGATGGTATGATGATAATGATGATGCAAATGACAGTCTCAATTACGATGACGACAGCAACATTGATGACGCCGACAAACGGGAAGACAAGAACATCAATGCAGAGCAATGAAAATGAAGATCACGTTGACGATAGCGATGGCGACTGAAGTTGACTGAAGTGATAACAATAACCATGATGCTGACAATGCAGCTGATGCTGATAATGGGAGCAACCGTGACCGTGATGATTAATCAGAATGCAGAGTCTGAGGTTGGGAAGAAGAGGACTTCGAAGAGGGGGTTTTGGACCGATACAGTCTGGTGCGTAGGTTGTGACTCACACATCTTACCCGGGTTTCCCTGACAGACGAAAAACATCAAGAGCCACGGCCTCTGGGAATGTTTTAAGAAAGCACGAAGTATACTTCAATTGAATTTGCTGCTATTTGCTCGATCACTCAAGTGAATTTGGGGGAGGCCATGCAAATTGACAACGGACCAAACCATCTCGGGGAGTAGACTCAAACATTGAGAAAGTAGACTCTACCATGTCACTTTTCGAAACCTCTGATCTCTGGAAAGGAACCTGCTGGTAGTGATCAACACGGATGCATCCACGCAGTTGGTTGCCTATTGGTTTTCGACTAATAAGTGCCACGATGTGCCAAGCACAAAGGTGTATACAACATCTGTTTATCGATGGCCATCTCTTAGTTGTTTACCTTCACAAAGATTGTAGATACAAGAGTTTAAGTTAAGTAAGGACAATCTGTTTACCAAGAACTTAGTGGCGCTCTTTAGTGACCTTCTCGGTATCGCACTCAGCGGCACACCTGGCGTTTCCACCTGGCGGCACTCAGCTGTTAGATCTGCCGGGCTGAGCCGGTCAGGTCAAACAGTCCCATAGCGTGGTCTAAGCGTTGGCTTAGACAACCCCTGATACATAGCCACTTAAATTGTCAGCCATAGCCCGGAATGGCCAACCACTTAAGAATCGATGGTCATTATAATCATGGCTCAGGAATCAGCAAGAAAATCCATGGCAATTTGATGAATTCCGATTTCACTGCTTCAACCATCAACATCTTGTAACTTCAGGATGCAATTCTCAGTACCATGATGTATGTAGTTGAGCTTAACTTGTGAGTGATGGGTTGTACTTCTCCAGATCATCATACCACAATAAGCCCTAAAAATATCACATGAGCGGAGCACCGGTACAGCACTGCTGGCCTTCTCCAAGATTTCTTCATTCAAAGGCACAGTGGCCGCTTGATGGCCTGCACGATCTGGATCAGAACATGGGAATGCCTAAATCGACCGAGAACAACCTGCGTTTTGTTCATGGCTGCGGCAACCCCCAACGGACCAGTCACTGTGGAAGTTCTTCGAAACAATCAGCGACAAGGGGACCATGATGGGATCAATGTGTGACACGTCGATGTTAATCGTCAGTACCTGCCCGGGCGAAAAGATGTATACCGTAAAATGTTCGATCTTTGAAATCCAAAACGTTGAAACACCACCCAACGTCACCCACCCCCGGCAACGGTTTCCGGACCTCCGCTGGCCTCGGCCTCCACAGCCGCCCTCGGCTCCGACACCCACACCCACAACCACCACCACCACCACCACCACCACCACAACAACAACAACGGCAACAACAATTTCAATTTGTGTGGTGAGGCCCCGGCCTTCCATCACGTAAACGATGGGGTCCAGCAGTCATGAAAAAGATCTTGCACAGAGGAAAAAGTAAAGCCGCAAGATTCCCACCAACCATCAAAGATACTGCCCGTGCTCTTGTAGAAGTATGGGCCGATGAAACCAGAGTAATGCACCGACATCCCAGGAGGCGGAGTTTTGCGTTGTTTCTTTTCAGGTTTCTTGCGCTGCGCGAAGCAGGCCCGTCCCCTTTCTTCGCGTAGCCTGCCAAGCAGCGCTGTTATGGACTCTGCCCCTGTTGAATGCACCAGTCCAAGCCGCCTCTCATTTGGCACAAGCTGAGCATACTTCTTTGCCACTGCGCGGTAGGCTGAAAGGTCTTGGTCTGGTAAACTTGCCTGGCAGGCTGGCAATGGAAACAAAAAAGGAGTACCTGAAATGGACTGCCCGTACTGCAACCAAGTTGCCGGTAGAAATTCGGAAACTTCGGCGGCCAGCCTTTGATCCACGTTTTAACCATTAAGAAACGATTACAATCACTGATTGCCCACGCCAAAAAGGTGTGCACAACCAGAACAAGCAAAGCTGGCAGTGATCAAGGGTGTCAAACATAACTGTTCTTGCGGCTGGCCAACTCTTTGCTGAAACCCACGGTGGCCAGGTTGCTCAAACGGCATGCTGCCAAAATGGACCACGGAACGTTCTTCATCTGTCCTCAGTTTGGAGGCTGAGCACGCAGCCGCGCAAAAATCTAGCCAGCAAAAGGCGCGGCAAACACACCGCGCCAGCTAAGAAGCACGCAATCTGAAAAGCGTGGAAGTCATCTTTGCCTCTGCGGGCGAGCACTTGGCACACATGCCACACATGGCAACACAATGCGAAACATCGTCATGCAACCACTGGCCTTGTGGGCTCACTCCCTTCCCGCTTTCTTGGAAAGTTTTGAAATAAGCTGCAGGCGTACAACAAAAAAATCAAAGCGGATTCTCTGCACAGTGACAAAACATATTTGCTGAGTCTGCTGCAAGGCTGCTTTCCATGTTGCTCAAGAAATCTCAGCTGTATATTCTGCTTGAAAACACAATGAGGACGACCCGTCATGACTAAGTCGCTGGAATTCAAGTAGAACGCCCTCTGAAGAAGACTTTACATTTTTTTTGTGACGGTCGCTGGCTTGCATGGTTTTGCAGCAGTAGTGTGAGAGGTGCTGCGTGTCTTTTTCGCAAGTCAAGAGTTTTTCTATGTGCTATCGCATGCAATTCACCTCTCCAGGTAAACCACTAAGGCCTGTCACGGCCCGCGAGACGGCATCTTTCATGCCACCGTTTTGGCAACGGAGTATGCAAACAACTGCAACTGTCCACGAAAGGCCGCCAACATGGAAATCAAAACAAACAAAACCCAAAACTGCAACTGTAGCAAATGTTCTGACCAAACCCCTCCCCAAAAAAAATGGATCTTCCAGCTTCAGATGCAGCATAATGTCAGAGCGTCAGAGCCTCTCGAGCAGGCGAGTCCAACGGCCAAGGAAGGTAGCCCACGAAAGACCGTCGATCCTCGTCCTGACACATGGCCCCTTGGCTGCTTGGCCCCTTGTCGCATGATGAAATCATGAGACCATGATGGACCACGCGGATGGTCGGGATCGCCAAAGCCACATTTGTCACATTTAAGCCACATTTGTCCATCATTTTCGCAGTTCCTTCAAGATCTTCAAGACGTAGTCCCACTTCACGGAGGTGACGTGCCCAAAAGTTCCATGCCACGTCGCGCGGCTTGTCCCTCTTGTCCCCTGAAGACAGGAAGGCAGAGACACAGACAAAAGATCGGTGTGTCTCAGCGTCTCTGCGATTTTCGTGGAGGGAAAGAAGAAAACAAACAATCCGAAAGCTGTTAATTGATGGAAATTGGCTGTGTCTGGCCAAATTGGCCTCCCAGTTTCGCCGGCGGTACGATATCTGGCAGCAAATCATAATCCAGCTGGTGTGAGACGCAACCGCAAAGTTGGCAATCAGCTCGATTCGCAGCGATTTCCAAATAACAACTTCGAGGTCAAGCCTACTTCACCAGGCAGCTTCCAGATTGTCTGCACAGGACCGGCAAAAGGGGCGGCGAGCCATGCCCCATCTCTCCAGGAGGATCAAGAGGTTCGGGTTCTCGGGTTCCGGAAGGAGAAAATATGATAACATCATTAAGGAATTTTTAAGGAAGTTTAAGAAAATCATGCGTCAAAAGCGCATTATCTTGGACCCTCTCCTGAAGAGAGTATCTCTCCACTGGATAGGCGAAAACTGCGCGACTGGAGGCTTTAGGGACTCCCTCAGTCCACGAATTGCTTTGCTTGGCTGGTTGAATGGGATACAAAATGCTCAAAGCCCTGCTCGACCTAAGACAGGCGCTCTGTCGATGACGCGTCTTGATGGGGCCTGGCGGAACCGTGCGAATTCCGCACAACTTTCCCACCGACCATCTAAATGATGGTCACTAGCCGCTAGCCACTAGCCTACATCAATTTAAGGGTGCTGCTTCTGAGTGTTTCTGATGATTTCTGAGGTGGTTGCAGGTGTTAAGGCCAAGCTAGCCTCCTGACTCCACCTGAAAACGTTGGATTTCATGAAGTTAGGGATCAAGGCTTAAAGGGTCAAAGCATTGTGGCATTGTGCCACACACCAAAAAAAAACATGTGTTTGAAAGACATCCAATCTTCCAATCAAAGTCGCAGCGCCTCTGAGAGATGCTTGGTTCTTGAGCCCGCTGTGAGGTTCATCCAGGATCATCCAGCTTCAGCGCTTCATCTCCGTTGAAACAATGGCTCCACGCTCAGTGCTCAGTGCGCCTGGAGTCGCCCAATCTCCTCGACACAGCTCGAGATCCAAGGGATCCCCCACGTGCAGAAAAACTAGCTGCACTGGTGATCCCAGTGATCCCACCAAATATGAAGAAATCTGGTGATCATTGGTGATCTACTAAGCTACTAAGCTACTAGCTGCACTAGCAGTAACGCTCATGAAAAGGATGCACCGCCACACTTCTGCCAAGTAGCTGTTTCAAGTCCGAGATTTGTTCCTGGCAGAAGCTTGAAAGGTGCCAAGTCCTAAAGTCAAGTCCCAAAATGTGGCGCTGTCCTGAATCTGTAGGGCTGCTAAGCGTTGCCCAGACTGTTTGCTCACCACATCCATTCCTGGCCGTGTGTTCTGATCCAAGGTTTGTCAAGATGCATTGATAATACGAGCAAGTTGAACGAAAAGTCATGAGGGCTCTTTGGTCAGCACCGCTTTTCCTTGGTGCTTGCTGACGATTCATAGCGTCGTTGCCAATTGGTTGTGATACGAAGTCGCTCCAGCAGCTATGCAACCCTGTCGGGCAAAATATTTCTGTCGAAATACACCAACTCCTGCATCTGCTTCTCGCTTGCAAGTGTGTCCGCTGTAATCTTTTCATGGAGCCTGTCCACAATGAACTGGGTCAAAACAAAGTCAAAACAAAAATTAAAGGACCGGATAACCCCACAAGTCAACTTCTTCCAACAAGCAACAAAAGAAAGGCAAAGACGGCATGGGGTAAGCAAGAAAGAGAAAAGGGATGGTGAAGGATTGGTGTGGAGTAAGTTATGTGTGGACGAGTATGTGTGAGTAAGTTGTGTATGGATGAGTTGTGTTTGTGTGTGAGGTGTGTGTGTGTGCGAGTATGTGTGTGTGGTGTGCGGCCACGATCAAAGATGCCCCACGCCAGGAAGTGCGGCGAAGGGCAATCGATGCGTGACCATTGATTATGTGTCCGCAAACGTACAGCGCAGACCATCACGAAAACGGATGGCCCACGACTGGCGTTTGGATGATGTGTGTGTGTGTGGGTGTGTGTGTGTGTGTGTGCGTGGGCGTGTATGTGTGCGTGCGTGCGTGCGTGCGTGCGTGCGTTGTGTGTGTGTGTGTGTGTTGTGTCTGTGTGTGTGTGTTTGTCTGTGTGTGTGTGTTTGTCTGTGTGTGTGTGTGTTTGTCTGTGTGTGTGTGTATGTGTGTGTGTGTACGTGTGTGTATGTGTGTGTCTGTGTGTGTGTGTGAGTGCGGGTGTCGGCGTGGACCATGTACGCGATGAGGTCAGTACCTGGCAGGTAGTATCAGAAGATGCGATCACGCTGAAATTGCAACAAAACAGCTGTCCATGGGCAGTGCAGAATTTAGCCTACAACGCTCCTGTTCCTCTTGGCTTGTCAACTACTGCCCCACGACACCGGTGCAGACAAGCGCATGAGAAACAAACACAGCTGCACCTTTCGAAGTTTTGCCGCTATGATTCATCGGATAACGCATTTGCTTCTCGCATCAACTATCGCACAGTGCTTCAATGTGGCCACAGGAGCTATGGAAACTACCTTGCCTCAATCCATCGGATGACACACTTCCTTCTCGAACAACTGCCGCAGTGTGATAAACTCTCTTCAAGAGGAGAGGCATCATCTTTGCACGGTGCATCAATGTGCCCACACAAGCTGTTAACACAAACTTCAATATCGCAGGCATCATCTTCGCGCATTGCATCAATGCGCCCACGACAGCTGTTGACAGTGTACCATCCCATGACATGAAGCTCTCGCGACATCTGCCTACATGGCATCATAAGGCAGTAGAGCAAAATACAAATAATGGTAGCTACCTCGCCTCAATTCATCGGATGACACACTTCCTTCTCGTAACAACTGTCGCACTCTGATAAACTTTCTTCAGCAGGCATCATCTTCGCACAGCGCATCAATGTGCCGACACAAGCTGTTAGTATAAACTTCGCTATCGCGGGCATCATCTTCGCACATTGCATCAATGCGCCCACGACAGCTGTTGACAGTGACATACAAATAGCTGCAACTGTTTGCACAGAACCTGTTCTGAGCTGGGACGAACGCCATCTTTTCTTTCGATCACATTTGCATCGTGTTCAGGAGCATATAGTGTTTGTCCTTGCGCAACTGCTGAATGCTTTTTGCAAATGCCATGCCACCGTTCTTCAAGAAATTGTACGATGCGTTCCGCTGATCAGTCAAACGAGAAATCGTACAGATCTCCACGATTTCGCGCTGAACTGATCAACGTAATGCTTCGTACAACTTTTTGAAAATGGTGGCATGGCATTTGCCAAAAGCATTCAGCAGTTATGGAAGGAGGACTTAGCATCA